>OY284470.1:3402182-3567182 GCA_958336335.1 Dilophus febrilis | reverse complement strand
ATATTGTGCATTGGTAAGATCGGGATTAGAGTATGCATCTGTGGTATGGAATCCATACTACGGTGTTCATTCGGATGCTATCGAATCGGTGCAAAAAAATTTTATTAGATATGCTCTTCGCAAGTTGGGTTGGTCCGATGATTCCGCACTTCCCCCGTATTTGCATAGGTGTCAACTTATCGATCTGCCGACGTTGGGGCATAGGCGGGAAACTGCGTGCGTCATGTTTGTATTCGATATGTTGACAAATGTGATTGATGCGCCGAATTTGTTGTCTAAAATTGATTTCAATGTTCCAATTCGGTGCTCACGTGGTCACAACTTCTTGCACCTGAACTTTCATAGAACAAACTACGGGAAATATGAGCCGTTGTGCAATATGTCTAGATTATTTAATAAATACAACGATCAATTTGATTTCGGTATTTCGCGGCGTATATTTTTGGGTAAATTAAGGTCAAGATATTTCGGGTTGGCGGATTGAGATTGGGTCCGGCTTCGTTTTGTGGTGTGATGATAATAATATTATTGTTCGAATGTGTTTGTCGATATGGCAATGGTGTAAGTTAGTGTATTACATTTTGGTAGATAATTTTTGGCATGGCCTTTGGTGGGTTACTGTTACTATTGGTCGTGATGAGATTTTTTATTTTTTTTTTGTTTTTTTTTGTTTTATTTTTTTATTTTTTAATATATTTTGTATTTCTTTTTTGTTTGTTATTTGGTTTTATTACCATTTTTATCTATTTGATTTTGAAGTGTGTATTCGCTAGTTTTTGTATTTTTTGTATATTTTGTATATTGTATTATATGTTTTGTAAAACGGCAGTAGGGCTTGTACCCGTTGCTAAATGATTAAATAAATAAATAAATAAATAAATATAGATTTGCGCTTATATGCTATAAATATAACGTGTTTTACAAATCCCGCTTTACAAAAACGAGAAGCAAAAAATATTGGTTATTAGTTAAACGATATATTGACATTACATGATCCACTGACGGTAATCACTTTTTTATATTTATGGTTACAAAACATGAACTTTATATATACGATTGTACTCGTATATGTATATATGAAACTACCTTTTTTTTTTCAAGATTATGCTTATATAACAACATTATATATACATAGTACGATATATGTATATAAATAAAAATAGAAATTTACACGATACTATCAATACAATATTTATAGATAGAAAAGTTATATATATATATATAGCATAATATCAGCATCACACAAAAATAACATTTGAAGCATATACAGATATATATAGTTACCTACCTATATATGTATATTTTTCTACATTGCAAAAAATACATGAGTATTTTGTTATGTATAAATGTAGAAAAAAAAACAGAAAACAAAATCTTTTTTATATCAAATTTATATTATAATATGTCCTTATATAAATACATACATTTGTGTATATATATATAAAAATAAGTGTATATATAGATGTGTTTAGATATTGTATGTGAAAAAAAAAATCCTCATTTCGTATTCCATAAACGTATTGTATCTATATAAGAATTTTTTATTGATGCCGTTTTGTGCTAAAATTAAGATGACATAAAGTTATATATAATGTATCTGTATATAGGATATTTCAAAATAGAAAAGTAAAATGAATCTTAAATAGAATTGTATATATATATATATTTTATCTTATATTTACGCATATATGCGTATGCATATATATATGTATATTACTATAAAGAAGAAGAAAAAAAAATTGTAAACAATTCATTTCATTTAATACATATGCATTTTAATAAGTATTATCAGTATTTTTTGTATCCATCTACATATGCGGTTAAATAAAACCATTTGAGTATTATACTGGTATATTAAATGAATACAATATATTAGTATTTTTATATTGCGTATATAAGATAGGATATTTCCACCATCAAAAATAAAAAATGAATAACTTTTTTTTATTGGATATGGATTACATCACCCATATCTTTTTTTTTAAATTATATTAATATAATAAATACTTATATTTGTTAAATAATTTTCCATTTCCTATATCTTTAAATATATGTGTATTTAACATATACAAAAAATCTTTCAAATATCTGAATAAATTATTTAAAACTCATTGAGAATGTATATATGCGTACGATATATATATATACATGAATATAATTTCATAATATACAGTATACATGTTAAAATTTATTCAAGATTACAAAAAAATTCAGTTTACTTAATTGACTGCGTGTGTCATCATCATCAGATATAATTTTGATGAGAATACTACGGAATTTGGAGTGAATCCAATTGGTTGTATTATTTGCTGGAATTGTGAGATGTTCAGAATGGTATTAATTTTTTAAATTCTAAATGGTCACTTGTTTATATAGTAAGACAAGTATGAGTGCTATTAATTTTTAACCCGCATATGCTATAGATCTTTGATTTCGAATCTTGTATCCAAAACCATGTATAATTTTAAATTCTCTATTTTTTTGATATTCCGTATATTATAAAATTTCCAATATACACACATAGGTATTTATAGAAAAAATATAGACACACACATGTATATACAATATATGTATTCGGATATGTGGATATGTTGAGGAAAAGCAAAAATTTCAGAAATGACAAGAATTTTAATGATATAAGCTTATTATTATTATTATATCTATATTATATGTATATATATGAATTTATTTATATTTTATATGATATGTATTTTTCATCGGGGAAATATAATACATAAAACTATACATTACATTACATTACACATATACGTATGGATGGATATACTTATATGAATATATGTATATATTTGGCAAAGATAATTGCATATATAAGGTTGGTAATATATTTATTTTTCTTTTTCAGATTTTATATACGGTATTATATATACTATTTCCAGATGTGATATAAACAAAACCATTTAAGTATTTTGTCTAAATATATTTATATAGTATAGAGGTATTTGAATATATACAACAAAACTCTTGTATAATATATAGAAAATGCAAACAACTGCTTAAATGGTATAAGTTTAATAAAGAATGGAAAAAAAAGGATCCGGTTTTTTTTATATCGAGCTCAATATTTATAATATTATATTATATGTTGTTATATTACATATAAAAAAATTATTATACAACAGCATCAAAATATTTTCAACGAATATTCGAATTTTGTAATAAATATATAAACATGTGTATATATATATACATATAATTTATTCGGTTTAGTATATATGTATACGATCATACATATACATAAACTTCCATTAACCACATTTATTTTTCAATAAAATTTGTAATCAACTGTTTATATGTTTTTTTTTTGCATGGTAAATAAAGTTGGATTTTTTTTATCTAATCTTTACGCTATATGTATGTATTATAAAAATTCTTCATAACTTGAATTTAGAAAGTAAATAAATTTAATTCCTTATCAAATTTGATGCGGTATTTAACTTCTGAATTATGAGCGTATATTCTCTTTAATTCTGTAAATTTTATACAATTATATAACGAAAGGTCAATGTTAATTATATATTTAATTATCCATTAACGAATAATAAAAAAAAACCCATATTAACACCTTCATGATATTAGAAAACAAATTGACTATATCTAAAATTTTTGATAATATTAAATTAAATTAATATTACATATATTAAATTAATTAGATATGTATCCAGGGGAAAAACGAACAAGCGATAACAAAATTTTATTATTATATGGAACATTTTTTTGCACAATAAATTTTGAATGGATTTACTCTTTAATATCATTTTAAATTTTTTATATTCAGATTTATTTTTTTATTCATTTAAACTATGAAAAAGTTTTTCATCTCTGACGGTGTATATATATAAAAACAAATTACAATTATCTTAAAAGGCAAACAATAGAAAAATTTAAGAAATAAACCCATATAAACACAATTTATATATAAATATATACATTTATATATATATATATAGTTTATTTTATATGTATATACACATACGATTTTATGTTTCAAGTGTATAGATAAATAGAATAATGTCATCTCTTCATATACAAACATAAAAGTATATCTAAACAGTACAATGCTAAAGATTGATAAACCGAAAATTCTATTTATATACGTTTATAAGAAAATTGAATCTGTATTATTGAAAATTTTAAATTATTATTGATTCTTTTCATTGTCTTTCAAATCTTATCATATCTATAGTTGAAGATTCATTTTGATAAACATTTATCTGATAACTAATAAATAATTGATCACGTTGATTTAGCGAATCGATATATTATGTATTTGACTGTTTTTATAAATATATATTTGTTTATGTCGTATAAAACTTTTCTTATTTCAATATAAAGCTTTATAGTCTACAAGCTAAAAATAAAAAAAAAAAATTGAAGAAGTTGTCTTTGCTATATATATATATATATATATATATATACTATATGTATAACAATATATGGTTTTACTTTTAACTAAAAAAGATGCGTTGTTATATATTATATTGTATATAAAAATAAAAGTGCAGGTAAATGAAATGTTTACGTATGCAAATTTGTTTCTTTAAATTGAATATATAAAAATAAAATATTTTTATTTTTTATAAAAGAAAAAAATAAGTCTATTTGTGTATTTCGCATTCATTTCATTTCTATATATCTTATTATTATTCTTTTCATATAGATATATAAAAAAAAATAAACGATGTTATCCTTACAGTTAAATATATAAATGTATAATAACCTTACATATATATATCGGTGTAATAAAATGTAACAAATAAAATTATTCTGAATGCAATCATTGTTCTGCGTTTATATATATATATAAACATACATTCATTCATGTAAGTTCAAACCTCATAAACTTACATAAAAAAACATTCTTTTGTATATATGCGATGGGTTATATATACAGTAGTTTTTATTGCAAGCAATTTTACTACTTTTGTACATGTGTTATACTTGGATGTATATTATGCGATATCGGACCATGTATATTGCGATAGTATATATGCATTTTATATGAATACATATATGTAATAAATAAACGAGGTATGTGTAATAGAAAAATAGATTTTCTTAATAAAATATATGTATATAATCTATCGTATATATACTTTGAATTATAAATTGTCTGTACTTTATGTATTTAAGTATAAGTTCATGCGATGTAAATGTTTAATTTAATTTACTTATTTTTTTATATATCATGTCTTGTATATTATAGAATAATCTTATATAATACTGACGTGTCCCTATTACATATTATATTTATATTAATGAAAATATCTTCCAAATTACAAATATAAATTTCAATTTCAATCGATCAGAGAGGCGACAATAATAATCGCAGGCTCTATCCAATAGACTTTTTTTATTCGCATATCATCTATATGTGTATATAAATATATGAATTAAATATAAATATATCATAAAATAACAAAAAATCAATAAAAGGAAATGGTGTTGAATAATACCATAGAAAAAAAAAACTTTAAACTATTTATACGAAAATCGTTTTGATCAATATATATCAATACAAACATAATAAATCTATTCTATATTAATATAAATAAAAAAATGTCGAATTATATCGCTATATGCATATAATATACGCAATAGATAAAAAAAAAGGAAAGTTGTGGAAAAATATTATGTATATAATATGGATATTTGAATTTATTTAAACATATATAATCCATATATATATAAATAAAAATATATATATATATGTAAAAATTTCAATTCGATTTCAAAACTTTCTTTTCAATATGGAACTTTTCTCCCATATATCGAAAATTCTTTTTATTAAATTGAATTAAAATAGAGATGTCCATCAATTTATGGTATTCAAATATTGTATATATGTATCCATCTTTCTATTTATATACATATAGAGATAATAGATAAATATGTTAATATCAAATAAACACGTATTATGCAAAAAAGAATTGAAATGCGTATATCCGCAACTATATATATATAGATATGTAAATATAAGAAAAAGTTTAAAATTGTTTATATTTATCTTTTAATAACACATCTATTTCTATTTATATAAAAGCTTATTTGTATATACATCAATATAATATAGTATAATAAGCGATTTTATTAAAACCCCAAATACTCTTTAAGATTTAAAAAAAAAAGTATATATACGCAATAACATTTTATAATATATTATATATATTGCGAAATGGTTTGATGACACTTCGATGTCAGTCTCAATTTCAGAATTGAATTTTCACTAAAATTGATTGAAAAATATTGATATTGTATGTGTTGTAATCAATTTTATAAAAGACAAAATTGCGTTCGATTAAGTATATCGTTATATACATAAAAAATACCAAAAAATTTTCAAAACGCACAAAACTAATATATTCATATATTTTTTATGGTGAAAAGAAAATGCGTTAAAAGAAAATATTTGATGATGGATACATTTTATGTTAAGTATTTAATATTACTCATTTGTTTATGAAGAAAAATTATAAGATGGTTTGAAAACAGGCTCGCTCGCACAAATTTATTTCATTCACTATATATATACAACCAACAGTTCGATTCAATTTTTAACTTATAATCATTCTATATTTTCACAATTTTCCGATACATATACATCAATTTCTTTATATATTTTTAAATAATATTTATTTATAATATATTCAAATTAAAAATAAAATTCGAAATAAAAAATAAAACTCATTAAATAAAAATATGATTTCCGATGAATATGAAATATATGTATATACAAGGGCAGTTCGTAAAATTTTACAATATAAATACATATATTATATATATACTCTAGATATTAAATTTAAGAATAAAAAAATTATACATGGTTTTTAATGCAATGACCTTTTATTATTAAATTTTATATGTAATCATATTTTATTTTTTATTTTTTTCAATTTAACAAAAGGGTATAAGTAATTTAAAATTTTATAAGTTTCATTTTTTTTATTTTATCTCATCGTATATTTAACATTCATATACATAAATATAATATACATAAATATAATATACATCTAACTAACTATAGATAGATACATATATACAATATAATATAAATATATTTGCATTTTTTATAGAAAATAAAATTGAAGTAAAATATAAAAATTATATATATTTATATATACATATATAGTTATGCATAAAATAAAATGGTTTTTAATAGTCGTTTTATAATGTAGAACAACAAAAAAATGTACACGAATGGAATATAATAAAAAAAAATAAAAACTCTAAGTACACATAACGATAAAGAAAAATAAAGTGCCTAAGAAAATATATAAAATTCATATACATATAGATATATTGGTGTTCATTTATATATATATAAAACTATACATGAGAACGAAAAAAAAAAATTGAAAAAGATAAACTTTTGTTATAAGGCACACATTATTTAAAAAAAAAAATCGAAAAGAAAAGAAAAGAAAAGTTTTTTAATATGTAATATACATAAAATATACCGAAACAAAAATCTTTCATATTAAAGTTCATATATTTTATAAAATTTTTTATTTTACAATGTAGTTTAGTGCTCATCTTTTTTAGAATCGTCGATCTATTAGTATTTATATATATATATAATATATAATATGGTTTACATTATATGTATATATACACTTCATAGGAATGGTTTTTTATTTTTTTTTTGGAATATTCACTTTAAAATATTCTACTATTGGATTATAATTTTTTTAAATAAATTTTCAGAACACGGCAAATCAAATATATATTCAATCAAATTCTTCTAATTGAAAAACCAAAAAAATGTTTAACTTATTTACAAAAAGAAAAATTAACGGCTGCATTTGATACTCTGTTAATACACAATTATATAAATTAGTTATCGCATATAAATATACAATAATTTGTATGTAATCAAAATAAATTTTATATATTCACAATTTTTAAATTGTAATTTTATTATAGATATTTACGTTAACATTTCTTTTATTACAAAACGTTTATTATTGTGATGCATATATATAAGAAATGTCTTAAATATACATTACAAATACTCTATTTATGCACATTATTTCCTGAGTTTTGTAAAAAAATACGTGAGCAGTATTTACACTTTTAAGTATATCATTACATTTTTTTTTCAATTTTTACAAAAACATAAAATGTTGAAGTAAAAAAAAATTTATATATATAGAGATCAGCACATACAAATTTCATTTATTTAACTCCGTACGGAGATGTTCACAAATTTTTTTTATATATATATATATATATATATAAATATTACAAATACAGATAATACTAGATGGGATTTAATGTCAGTGTAATAAGTAGTTTTCTAACGTTTCAAAAAAAAAAAATCGCTTATATGTTATGTGTGTGATGGAAAATGATATCGATGCGAGGAAAATGGTAAAAAAACAGCAGGTAGATTATTTGATTTAGAGTTGATTCCAATTGTAAGATAACAGCTTGTGCAGAAGAAATGCATTACAGAATGGTTTATTGTGATCACTTAAGCATTTTAAATAAACTTCTATAAATGATTAAAATTATTCAATTTATGATATCATTGACATTATAAGTCATCAAAAACACAATATATATATTTCTATTACCGGTATCACAATTTTTTTTTTTAAATATTAAATATTATTCATCAACAACAATAAAAAAATAGTGAAGCAATATAGTATACAGTGACATATACACATAACTCACGAATTAATCATTAATCAACAAAATGCGCACAGATGGGATATGGTTAAATCCTCGCTTGCATTTGTATACAATAATATTATATAAAGTTATACACATTATATTGAGATCTGAATGTATTATAAATTTATGTATATATGTATTTGGATTTAATATAGTATCCATATACTCGTGTATATACACAGCAGTGTGATATTACATTTTGAAATGTATCATATTTTAAATTCAAAACGTATACTTGTATATTCTATCTAATATTGTATATATGTATATATGCAAATAAATAAATGTGCAGCGCTTATTAAATTACAATTTCTGTATAACGATTAACTAAACATATTACAGTGTATATATATATAGATAGTGTAATTTATGTTAAGTATATTCATTTTGCATCATATTATATTGTATTATACACGTATTTATATGTAACAATTTAAACAACAGCAAAGTATCTCACTCTACACATATAATATATAATAAAAAAAAGTGTATCCCGTATATTGGAATGATGAATGCATTGTATATATGAGGCATATAGAAGCTATATAAATGTATAAATGTTATTTACAACATAAACCAAACATTAAAATTGTACATCCATATCATTTTATATTATAGTTTATGGAGTTAGACTATGTATAGATAGAGTATATATGTTTGTATATATGGGAAATATTTGCATTCACATTTTTATATAAAATATTATAATATATTTACGGAAAAGTCCATATATGTATATATACATAAAAGAATTATGAATTTGAATAAATTAATATATATGAATTTAATCATAATCTTATACGTATTTACTTTGTTATAAAAGCAATTCATCATATATATATAATATATTCTCTTCCTATTTACGTTTTAGTCCTATTGTTATTAGATATCAATTGCCATATTTATTTATGATATAAAAATGTATTCAAGATAAACTATTTCCCACATTACATATGTATTTATATGTATATATATACAATACATATTTGTAATTTCATATAAAACAAATAATATTTACTCAAGTGTCCATTTCAAATATAGAATTAAAATCTACTTTCGTTATTTTTCATTTCACTCACTCAATCACCGACATATATACATACATTATTCAACATATTTCTGTATAGAACTTGAAATAGGAAATATTTGTTATGACATAAAATATATTTATAATACATATATAATACACGATTACAATAGAGCATTATTATCAGTTGTGTAAAACAATTAAATATTATTACTATAACATTAAGTTTGAGTTTATATAATAGTTATACAAAAAGAATGCACAAACATAGTGATGTATATATATTTATTGCGATATATATTAAATCTCGGATGGAATTTATTCAAATTAGACGGTTTCAATAAAGGGATGATAATATTCACAATAAGGTAAGGTATGGCAATACCGTTTGGTAACAGAAAAACCAGACTTTCTCTGTCACTATATATTTCCTGAATGTCGACCGTAATACAAAATCCCTTATTAGGAGATGATAATATACTTAATAATTTGACAGTCCTCTGTTACGTATAGTACGAATATATTATATACACTATAATATTTATATCCATTATATCATTATATATATATACCAGTGTTTATACAAATAATTATATATGCATAATATTACAGTAAAATATAATGGGAATTTACAAACCGTTTGGCATTAGAATTTTATTATATATATACAGATAAATATATATTGTATAAAATATATTATATTATGTTATTGTTAGTATATATATGCGATGTTTGAATGGCGCCAGAACTATTATAAAAGCCTTATTTTTGTGTATATATATAATTTGTGGATATCCCCAAAAATCTATTCACAAACAATATATAAAATATGAATAATTTTGTGTATACCTATTTGGGTTTTGTTTGCATTCTATATTATACTATAGAATTGCAATAATGGTGCGATGATATAATCTATATATGGTATATGTACTTGTAATACAGCGTTAATTTAATGAGAAATACTGCAATTAAAAATTAGTATATCATTTCGAATATTGTTGTTATGTATATATTATTATGTGTATATTGAGGGATTCATTTTTAATGCAAAATTTAATAAAATATTTATACCATTGCGGTATTCGAAACAAATCATTATTAATTGTGTGTTTAGTTTTATATACCTGCGTTCATGAATTGCATTTATTCGATTTTCTGATATTTATAGATCATTTTAATATTGCAGGGGAAAATCAATGCTTTTTTTCCTTTAAATAAATCAACTGAATTAAATTAATATTTTTATTTCATGCTTATTTTATTCTTATACTTTCGACTTCTATATATATTAAATGATATTAATGGGAAACATATAATTATATTGAATTCTAATCTTTGAATGCAAATAAAAGTAAAAGTATCAGTTTTATTAAATAAATATAGTCATGTTTCCTAAATGAAATATGTGATTTAATATAAGATGACGCGCATACATCAAGCAGATGAGATTTTTTTTTAAATTCATATCGTATCGTATTCGACGACAACTTTAATATTGATGTTAAGCATTAAACATATATATAGTATCATATATAATTGTTATATTTTCGGCAAGATTTTTCAATTTAGGTTAAATAAATAAATAAATAAATTGTTGATGTTACACAAAATTTAATAATAAAAATGAAGCTTTTCATCACACGCAAATTGTATATATTCTTTTATTTGAGAAATATATTATATATATATATTTATAAGATAAAAAAACAGATATAATATCTGTATATATATGTATATATAACTACCATACGCAATGCTAAAAGTAATTTAATATTATTATGTTATTAAAAAAAAAACATGAATGTTTATAAGATTTATTTGAATATGTGAATATGCGAAAACATATATACACGTTTACGCAATTTTTTCTTTCCTTTCGTTACGTATATTATTATTATTATTATAATTTATTGACATACGTATGTTTGTATGATATATTTCTATATATGCATAAGCTAATGTATCTAAAAAAAAATATATATATAAATATACTAAAATGCATAATATCACGATGATAATATTTTACATTTGAAAAATGTTACAAACAAAAATTTATCTTTTACAATTTGCCTTTATACTATATCGTTGTATATAAATAAAAAAAAAACATTGAATTCTTTTTTTTTTTTTTGCATTGCTCATATATAAGCAATTTCGTTTATTACAAATATTTGGTGAAATAAATGTATATATATATATGTATATAAAGAAACAAGATAAATTGGTTGGAAAAATGAAAAAGTGAGTGAAGATTTTTATCTTTTATATAAAAATTCGTGATGTATAATATTATATAAATTCTGTTGTATATATTTCTATTTTTTTATCTTATATAAAACAAGACATAACATAAATATTTATAAGAACATTATACATATATGTATATATATATACGCATTATCAATACCATTTACATTTATCAAATAGAAATTTTAATGTATTTGAAGTATAAATGTATATTCTTTGATATACACCTATAAATATATATCACGTTTCATGGTCAAGTGTTTTTGTTATAATGACTTAAAGTATTGTATATGTAAAATATTATACAAACTGTATTACTGCGCGGTCAAACATAAATAAGACGTCGATGAACATGATTATTGTTTATATACAAAAAACAAAAGACAATAAGATATCATCGAAACATATTTTCATTCGTTTTATATAGGAAAATAGAATTTTCTTTTAAGCTGTTGAAAATAAAAACCATAAATTTTATGATGGAAAAAACCAATTAAGTAAATAAATAAATAGTAATGAAATATTTTTATTTTTCTATATATGTATATGCGGGGTACATATTATTGAAATATATTTTCCTTTGTATAACATAATATCTTAAATAAATATATATATTCTACGATTTGTTATTTTATACTCTAAATAATGTATATATACTTTTAACAAAATGAAAAATTATTGCGGATATATTTTTGTGGACTTTAAAAACAAATAATATATATACAATATATACAATTGAAAACAATAAAATACTCGTAAGTGTAGGGATAGATATACTTTTAAAACAATATAATGAACAAGATTTAATTGTTTTCAACTAAATAGATATATTTATATATGTATATAAGGACATCCTTTTAAAAGAATATATTACTATATATATGTTTCTATAAATACATGTTGTATATATACAAATATACAATAATATGACCAAGCCAATTATTTTGTTGCTAAATAATGCTTTTATATTCATCCATATACATATGTATATAAAGATGCTTATCTAAATACAATATATATAGCTATAATATAAAGAAACAATGTTATTATTCTATATATACATAACATGTATGGCTAGATAAGTGTACATAATGGTTATTGTATACATTAATTGTTGTTTTACAAAAATTTATTGTTGTTGCACATATTTTGTATTTACAGAAATCTATCTATAAATGTACATATATATAAAATATACAATTTACACAAAGATGAAATACAATATATATATAGATCTATTTATATATATATATATATTTCAGTAATCTGTGCTTATAGAGTTGAAAATAATTAAATCTAGATGCTTTGAGTATATATAGAAAAATACCCAAATTTTCCAATTATCCAAATTGATTTTCCAAAAAAAGATATCGATGTATATGTAAAATATCGAATGGTTTACAAATATTTATTTGTTTAAATAATGTATATCCATTTAATGTTTATAAATATACATATATATATGCAAATACGAATACATATTGTTTATATATTCTACTCAACCCTATATTTCAATTTGCCGTTAAATTAAAGTGTTACAAAATACATTACATACAAATTCCAAGAAAACATTTTTTTATATGGTTATTCCAAGAATGTTTTCCTTTTTATTTTTTAACATTTTAACGTAAAATATTCGTTACAGATTATTCAAGAGGATTACATTGATTATCTATAGATATTGACTAAATACAATATTAATGTGAAAAATTGATATATTGAAGTAATATGACAAATTGACATAATTTATATTAAAGAATATAATGCAAAAAAAAAAACAACGTAAATTAAAAACATTATATTATAGTTCGATCTATATATCTATAATGCCAATCCATTATTTGCGTACTATTATATTTGGTATATTTATAGATAAATTCGTAAAATATTTTGTTCATTTAATTTATATTTAATGTATATTTATATAGTTATGCCATTCAAAATTTAATATTTATGGCTTTTCAAGATATATTATATAGAAAATGTTCTATATACTATATACATAATTGTAATGTATATATATTCGATGGGATCGAAAATATATATCCATTCATATATTACATGTCCATATAATTATCTACAATTTAGCGATACATTATTTGAAATTTAGATATCGATATACGCAGATATGACCGCCGAACGTTATGTGTATTATACATATGTTTTATGTATATCTGAATTTATTGAATTTTGAACTATGTATCTATAAATGAATAAATGTATACCAAATATATATGAATGGATATATCTCTATGTATAATAGCAGACGGATTTTGGTAATATCATAATGGTACCATATAAATAGGTATTAGATACAAATATCATTGATACGTAATACGGCATACGGCACAATTTAGAATATTTTCTGATATTCTTATTCATAAACAAAAAAAAACACTTTTATTTATTCTATATTTCAGTTTCAGTCCAATACGAATTGAAAGTTCTGTATAATTTTCTGAGGAAATTCTGTTAAATTAGAAGTATTCTAGACCATTTAATATATTATATTATTTTAACTATATATTTGGAATAACAATTTAATCATAATTCCTATAATTGAAAAGTATTAAAAGAATGCGTACACAGTAAAATTCTCGACATTTCAACCTATATATATTTATTTTCTTTTCACATATAAATATAAAGTATATACATAAAATAGATATAAATGTAAACATTAAAACGCAAACTCATTTCAATTGATTTTCTTTTAATATATTTCAATACAATAAACGTTAAAACATCATCAAATACATAAAAAATTGTATTGTTTAATAAATTAGCTGATACTTAATACTACATAACAGTCTATATGTATATAGAAAGAAATAAAAATAAAATGTTATTTTTTTTGTGTCACGTTTATGATTAAATAAAATAAAAAAAGCAATAGCTTATATAAGAAATCGTTTACAGTATACATATATATATATATATATATATATGCAATTCAATATTACATGCATCATATAATAAAAAATATACTTTTTGAAAATATATATAATAAATAAAATATTGATTGAAATCAATCAATTTCAAATTTATAGTATATCCATATAGATATAAATTTCCTTAATGAAATAGATACTTAAAAAAAATTGTATATACGCTATTAAATTATAATAAATAAATATCATTTTTTTTTTTTTTAAAAGTATCTTCTTATTCCGCATATACAAAGTGTATATACAAAAACAAACGTATCATATCCTTTATTTTATATATAATATATAATAATATTTTATTATATTAAATACATATATATGTATACATGTAAAAAAAGTATATAACTTTAAATGCATTTAATACATTTAATATTACATTTTTATATATATATGATATATTCAAATCACGTTAAGATATAACGATTGTCTGATCACTACCAAGGGAAATTATTTATATAATATTATATATTTTATTTAAAGCTAATATTGCATATAGCTTTATACATATAATACATATATAGCAAATGTGTGTATGTTGAAAATATAATATAAAATTTGAAATCTTTATATGGAAACAATTTCTTGCTATATATGTGTATGAATTAGGTTTATTTTATACGTATACCTTTTAAGGTTTAATCGAAAATAAAGAGGGCAAGAATCAAACATCTTCCAAGTATAATACATTCAAGATTATTTTTTTGTTCATATATGAAATTCTTTAAAATTCTTGCGGTTATCACATATTATCTTCTTCAATGTACTACATTGAATGACTAAAAGATTAGATTGAAAACTGTATATTATTGATCGCAGTTACGATTACGATATCGTAATACAAGTGTTATATATGTTATATAGAAATATTACGAATGTTATTAAATTTTCGATTATATAAATGTATAGAAAACAAATAAATGCGTATATATCGTAAACTTTATATATTTATGGTTAAAATGTTTGCCTTTCTTAAATACAATAATAAACAAAAAATATTCCATTCATTAAAATATATACAATATATATAAAACAACAACAAAATCAGATTTTTATCAAATTATTGGCAATAAATTAATTTCTAAATATTTTATTGTATTTATTTGTTGTATATATATATAGCTGTATTATTATACTGACACAAATATATAATAAATATACTATATATATACATATTAATACATGTGTATAGAAATAAAACGTGTATATTTATTCTTATTCTATCTGTATATATATATATATTAAAATATAAATACAAATAATATATATATAAAGAATTTTATTTTATCTTTTCAATGTGATTTATTTACATCAGGAAATCCGTATATAATTAATAACAAGAAAGGAAATTAATGTTTTCAATATAATATTATATTATATATACAAAACGCATATCCTTCTTAATCCTTATATATTTATATATTAGATATAGATATAAATGAATGAATGAATGAATGCATAAATATATATATATATATATAATAATGATTTTGATATATAGTTCAAGTTTATAAATATATATGGTATATATATCCATAAAATATACATTGTGTTATTGTGTATAAATAAAAAAAATTATTTTAAGTATTCAATGCACAAACGATTGTTAGATTGAATAATTCTGAATGATCTAAATAAATATTTTATACATAAGTTGCATAATTAAATTCTGTATACACTCACTATACATATACATATTTATACAATATAAAAGTGAAAAACCTTTATACGAAATAAAATTGAACATATACATATGGATGGAATACATCATTCCTACTATATATCGTGTATATATATATAAATGTATATTATATATACGTAATCAATTTAATGCAATTCATATACCGATATACATAGATATAACTATCGGATGTTCAATGAATTAGTTTATACATCTAATTGTATTGATATCAAAAATAACATATATGTATTTGTATATATCTGTTTGTTTGCGTACAGGTCAGAATGGAGGAGTTCAAGTATAAATGTTCAAAATTAAATTTTAAAAATAAAATACATATATAATTACTACTTATATACACTTTATTGAGTAATTGGAAAAAAATATAGATTGTTATTGATTTTTTTTTGTTTAATATTTTATACGCACAGATTTTGTTTATCTGAAGATTTCACCGATTCCATATTTACATTTGACCGTTTCATCAAACTTTTTAAAACATTTATACAACGTTAATTTTTATTTAGCACTTATATACATATATTTTATAGTAATTTAGCTTAAAAACTTTACAACCAGAAATATCAATTTCAATTAATTTTGAAGTGCTTTTTTTTTTTTTTAAATGTAGCCTCTATATATTTTGCGGAATTGATGCGAAATTTTATGATCGATTTAATGATGGATCCGGAATTTCGAACATATACATATTTGCGAATATCAACTGCACCTAAATTATTATAATATTATATATAGATATATATTTATATTAAATATAATTAAACACAAACTGTTTACTCATAAATTTTATAGAAAATATTATCGTTAAACTTCTGCTATTTGTATTGTAGATATATACGTATTTATAGAGTAAATATTTTCCATTTGAAATTATTATGATAGTAATACAAAATATTTATTGGAAAATATATTTTCTTTTACAGATAAACTATGTATACATAATACATATATATATATATATATTCTATTATATATCAATCATATATCTTAATTCGAATCTTTACATTTGTTATATATCTGCATTTTTGTGATATATCGCTTCATATATTTATCTTATCATCGTTTTTGTTTATACAAAAATTTGTTTATTTTATATATTATTATTATTATAATTATTATTATTTTATATTTGGATACACTTTATCTAAAATATGTATAAAGGTTCAGAGTTGGTTTTATATTAAACAAACTTTATATATGGATTCCGCTGTATTTATTGTATGTATATATGGCTGTATATATATTGAATTCAGACATACCTATACATTTTCTTATAAAGCATATATATATAAAATATATAAAATAAGATGTTTCAAAACTTTTGATTAGAATTATAGACGTTGTTTATATTTATTTATATAATATATATATATATATATATATTTATTTTACACATAACATTTATATATTGGGAAAAAATTATTTGTGAGTTTCAAAATTCAATATGAAATGCGAACTAAAATAAATGTATGATATATATAATATATAGATGATTGAATGAAATATATATGATTCCAATAATATATTTAGTATATAAACATACATCCATATATATATCAAGTTTATTCAGTAATACAATCAATCAAAAATTATTTGACATTTATAGGAATTTTTTTGCGATCCCCTCGCTAACACGTGAATTTTATTATATTAAATGAAAGTATATACAAAAAAAAAAAAAAACGTGTATATATCCATATTTACCATAGATATATATAGACACGCAAAATTAATATTTGAAATTGGGGGGAATCAGTTTACAAAATTATTATTATTTTTATTTATATACATATATTATATATTGTTACTTGCATTCATTTCATTTATTATATATACGCGCGCGAATACATCCATTTCGAGTAATATTAATGAATTGTTTCATTTGTTTAGTTTTGTTCAATTTGTTACAGTTTTTTTTTTTTTCCTGAAATGTTGTTTATCATTTGTTTTTGAAAATTAATATAAATTTATCAAACATTGACTTAATCTATAACGCGTATATATAATAATAATCATTTTCATGATGAAATAAATTGGAAAATTTATCAAA
This sequence comes from Dilophus febrilis, assembly GCA_958336335.1. NCBI lineage: Eukaryota > Metazoa > Arthropoda > Insecta > Diptera > Bibionidae > Dilophus > Dilophus febrilis. Next base: position 3,548,511 of record OY284470.1, on the reverse strand, counting down.
ATATATACATATAACACACGTACAAATACATATAACATACACTATGTTACGTAATTCAATTACCTATATGTATATATTATGATTATTGACGTTTATTGTTTATTAATATTTCTTTAAAACATATTTGAACGAAAATATTAAATTTACTTACTTAATATTTTCAAATATTTTTGTTTTTTATTTGGATTTAGTGCTTATATATAATTTGTGTATTATTTTCTTAATTTTCATAGCACATCTTATAACAAATCCGAACTTGGGGGAATCTTGTTGTACTTCAAAGTACTTCAAAGATTGTATTTAGTTAATATTGAAATAAATTGCGATTCATTTAAATTATTAAATAATATAAATTTTCGATTTCTCTGTAAAATAAAACGAAAATCTTGTTTTCTGAATGTTATTTATTGAAATAAATTAAATATTTTAAATTTTTTATATTACATAAATTTAAAGGATTATTATTATTATTACACATTTATCACATAATGATAATAACAATCATTATAATATAAAATATTAATAATATGAAACATTATATAATTCAAATATTGATTACGAATATTTAGTTTATTTTTTAAATAATATAACAATTTTGTATATTTGTTGAAAATATATATATATACAATATAATTCACATTCAATTCATTCATAATTTATGTTGAAAATGTTAGGATCAGAAGGATATATATATATGTAATATTTTAACTCTAAATGTATATAAATATAATTTGTCTATGTGCTATATGAAAATTAAATATATATGTATAATGCACACTCACTCGAATGCATGCAAATATATAAATATTGTCCATATACCATATATAAAATAGGTATTATATATAGAACATATATATATATATATCATATATATAATACAGAAAATGTTTTATACTTAATACCGAAGAGATTAAAATCGAGACAGGGATTAAAATTAATTCTAAAAATGGTTTTTGTATAAAATGAATAATTTGCACATTAGTATTTTATGTAAATCATTTAATACTTTATATTATTTATATAAAATGGTGTGTATTTCTGTATACAAATTTATTGTGTGTATTTTGTATATGTATATATATTGTTCTAATATATTAAAAATATGTATATATATAAAATATTTAATAAAGTACATTTTATTTATATATATTACATATATTAATTGCTAAGGTATACTGCTAAGGGATAATCATATATTTCCACTATATAACTTTGTTGGAAACCAATTATATTATAAATATCATAATGGATGACAAGATTTCTTTATATTTATATTTCTTTATATTTAATTTTGTATATATTATTCCGTATATACATTCAATACATACGAATTCAATAATTGTAAGGTGGAAACAATTTTAAAGTAGTTCAGTTTTCATACAGATTTAATATAATAATTGCTGATTCAAATTTCAAAATTATCAATATCCTCTACATTTGTAAGTAGAAATAGTTCCTTTATTAAAAAAGGAGGTTACCCTATATGCATATATGTAATACAAATAAGCTTCTTTTTTTTTTGTAAATATGTATATCTATACCTATATAGTTTTACTTTCATTTAAACCCCTTTATATAGTTTATAATTATTATGTGATTAAAAATTTTGTAATTGTGTTGTTCTTATTTACTTATATATAGGTATATTACTATTATATATATTGAATTTATATAAAATTAGTTACCGCATAAATTCGTGCACATTCAAGTAAACATATATATACTTTTATTATAATCGTATGATAATAAATATATACAACATATATAGGTAAATATTTATATATAATAACATATATATATAGATAATACTTTTAAGTAATATATAACATATACATCGTACTGTACTACTTTTACTTGTATTAATTTTTTGTAAAATATCATTATCTATTTATAATAAAAATAGATTTAATTGGAGAAAGTTCCTCAGAAATTTTTAAATTATTTTTACGTATATGATTTATTATTTATGGAAATTAATTTATGGTAATATAAAATGATAGGTATTTCATTTTTTTTTCTGGTTTCGTTAATAGTATATTCATAGTTCCTACAATATTTTATAAACCCGTTTAGAGAAACATTTTAAGAGGCTTATATAATTAATTATATTATATAATGATTATTTATTATATAAAGATTTATTTTTGAACCCTAAAACTACTTATATTTATTTATATACAAATGTTAAATTACTAAGTATTTTACCTCGTTCTATAAATTATAACATATTGAAATTGATTTCCTTTTTTGTATATACTCACATCATATACTGAATTTAATCCGCAATAGTTTTTGAGTGCGATTGGAATATTTTACTATTAGTTTTCAAATGAATTTGAATATTTATTTAAACCGTCACGTATACATAAAAGATACTAAATAAAAATTATGTGAAATTAAATTTTACAATGAACATTTAAAAAAATATTTTTTGTGTATAACAGATTAAAAATATCTAAATAACTAAACAGTAATTTGTTTATAATATACAAAAACACTTATATATAGGTATATATTTTCATATTTCTCAAGATAAATACCTCAATATATTTTAATCAAATATTTTGATATGCCATTTTGAAATCATTTCTTAACCTATATATACATTTAATACCATATAAATGTGGAATGGAATAGAAAACGAAAAAGAAAATTAAAGATATGTACCAAAAGTGTGTACCAAATCTTATTATTGTATATATAGACAAACACGAAAACATACATGTGGTATTAGTATTCAAAAATTTTATATCTAAAATGTAGATATTTATATTCTGTGTGCTCTATATATATTTAGTACTATATACCATAAATGGTATATATAGAAAGTGTCTTTTTTGAAAATAATAATAAATAACATTGAAGATTAGTAAAGTAAATTTATAGCCTCAATTTAAAGATTTTATATTAAAAATATTTTCCAAATTATAAAATATGACAGTAATTGTATTCCTGTCACTTTTACTGTGTTTTTTTTTATTTTATTTTTTGTATTTACCAATATAGAGGATGAGGAAAACTCACCCCCCATTCATTTTTTTTAAAGATAGACAGAAAATCATCATACGTATATAATAAGTCTATATATCATCTATATATACATGCGGTATTATCATCATCACCTATATATTTGATTATTGATGATGACATTATATAGTTATTCCAAGTATATATTTCATTTTCATATATTATATACATTTACATATGCGTATATATATAAAATCATATTCCATATAAGAATTATATAAAGCAGGATTACATTATCGGAAAATATAGATTTTGTTTTTTTTTTCTTTTTGTTTTACCCCAAAATGCTCATAAAAATGATATTTATGACTTTCGATATACGCTGATGATAGACATGATAATGAAAGTGAATTAAATATACTTCGAATATATATATATATATATGAATGAAATATTCCATACACGCAGCAGCTGTAGCGATATATATATATATATATAAACGTAGGGAGCTATAACGAATTACTAAAATAAAAAAAAAAAATTTTTATATACGCAAACATCATTTTTAATGAATTTGTAATTATTTTAAATCGATTTAGGGATTAATTGTGATTTATGGTTGTGAAAAGATTTAGGGAGTAAATTTAAACTTTTTTTTTTTTTTTTGTAAATGTGTAATCTTTGTATATATATATATTAAATTCCATATAGAATGAATATATTCTGGAAAATATACGAGAATAAAAAAAATATATAGAGTAATTTTGTTGAATATATATCCTTATATTATATGAATTTTTATGGTGTCGTTTTAAATTTTTGTAATGTAATTGCGTACAATTTTTTTTAAGGAAAAAGCTGTTTTATTATTTTATTTATTTGGTATTTCTCATTCAAATTATGTATATGTATATATAATATGATATTTGCTATATATATATATATGAATATGAAAAAATAATAGAATGTGATCTATATATGTATATAGCTCAATATCCCCATTAAAATGAATTTATATTTTTTTCTTTTTTGTTATTATTTTATTCAAAAGAAAAAAAAAAATAAACAAACAGTACTTATAATACAAAATATGTACATATACATTTTGAAAATGGTGTTATATATGTGTTTATTATTTTTTTCTCTATATCTCTGGTTGTATAAGTATTAAATGTTACTAAAAAAATATAAATCGTATTTACTCAACGATGCCGCTTATTGTATAATTGTATTTGCTAAAAGTGAATTCATACATATATATTCATTTATATATATACAGATATATCTCATCTCCATATACAATATATAAACTCAATATTTGGTACAGTTTAAAGTAAAGGACATGAACCTATAAAGGACGTTTACTACCATATATATATATATATATATATAGAAAACGTTATTGCGATGGATTTGTAAAATTGTTTTATATATTTATTTTTTTCTTTATATGTTTTTTTGTTTGTTTGTTTTGGTAATATATGCATTTAAACACCAGCAATTGATATACTATTTATATAGGGACAAAGGATTATGAAATTCTTAAAACGGATATAATAGCATATAAAATTACCAAATATACATATATATGTTATAGATTTGGTATTCATCAATATGGAATTAAAAAATAAATACAACCCGCGGATTAAGGTAACAATCGCGCTATATACGTACAATTCATTTGAACAATATAAAATGGATTTAATTAATTTTTTAAATTAATTAAATTGTATTTTATGTAATTATATATCGATCATTATAAATTATATATAATTATACAAAAAAAAAAGAAATTTGTCGCATTTAATCGTAATCGTATATACATATAGAATTTTTAATATTTATATTTAATAAAACTTTATTTATATTTATTTATCTCTCTGTATTATATGAAAGAATATATAATCATAATTATGTTAAAGGTAATTTAACCAGTTATTGAACTTTGTGAATGGCGAGCATTGATTTAGTTTGTCTATAATCTAAAACATTTCGAATTATTCTATTTAATTATATGTTCAAGTGGTCAAATGATTAAAACTTGTATTCATATTATATTTTACTCATAAATATATCCTTCAAAAATTTGATCGTATATTGAACTTATGACCTTTATAATCTTTATATAATATTTAATATATACTCATTGTTTTCGTATACGAAATATTTAAAAATATTAAATATAATATTGGTAATATTACCCTTTATATAATTTTCGAAAATTAAAGTATGATATTTAATTAAATAAGTTTTATCATATATATAGATATATATATAGATATGTATTTAATACTATATATATACATATTTACCATAAACTATGTATATACATTAAAATATATTCATATAAGAGTACATAAGGCATATATAAGCACAGTTGTAGATTGACATACGAATATTCTGTGTGTGTATATATATAAATATATTCTGTTCTATTCTAAATATATATAAGCTTTTACATTTAATTATATTCTTTATATTGGCCATATATATATATTTATATTATATAAAGGAAAATATTTATCGAGAGAAATATATAGAAAATACGCTATTTAAACGTAAAACTTTATCGTATCACAGAGAAAATAATTATTGAGCAGTTTCCTCATCATTATATTGGTATACCAAAAGTACTTTACTTTACTAATTTTCAACTTATTACTAATAACATATATATATATATACTTTTATGTATATATAACAAAAGCTCTTGAACAACATAAGAAGACATCACTGGTGTACATATGTTAAATTTCTATATATTATTTTGAAATGAATGAACAATAAATACTTATGAAACAAATTTTCAATATATATCAAAACTATTAATTGTTCTTATATTTAATAATATAACGTATATATACAAAATATATTATATATATAGTTATTATATACACAATTTATTATATTATATACCATAGAATAATTTTGTATATATTGAGATATTTTTGGTACACCAAGTTTTTGATAATTTTAATGAGTTCCTTTAGAAATATTGAATACTTTACAACTTATTATCTATATATATATATATAAATACCTTTTGTTTATCTTTAAATGCTATATATAGTTGAATAGATGCATTTATGTGTTGTCTATATCTATATTTATATAAAGTAATTATTATGGTGGTGATGATACTATAAAACTTTTAATTTTATAAAGCACTTAATAATTTTTAGTTTATTTCAATGTATATTATATTTTAAATATATATATATAATTGTATATTGGATATATAATTGAAGTTATTTTTAATTTGTATATTATAAATAAATGAAATATAATATGCATAATGACATTTTATATATAGAATACATATATAGAATTATATATCTAAATCAAATTATTGAAAATGATTAACGTTTTAATAAATTTTTTGAAATATATGGGTCGTAAAGTTCTTCTATATAAAATATGCTTTAAGACAGTTCTGTTTAATCTTTTTCGATGCGAGAAGAAACATTTGCTTGTGGAAGAAAATTATTATTCCGGTAATAATTATCCTTGAAAAGAAAAGTGTCCACTAAAGCAAACATTGTTCAGAAAAAATAAATTTCACTGCAATAATTTTCCATATGAAAAAGCTAATCCCAAAATGTATTTATCAATAACAATATTTACAGAAACAATCAAGCAATAACATTTATTAATTAATAATAATTAATATTTGAATGTTTGAAGGATTGAAGGATTTGTTTAAAATTTATAATCATATAATACATTTACAATTGATAAAATTTCCTATTGTGTATATAGGAAAAACTCTATATAAATATTATGTTCATTATATGAACCATTAATATATATAGATAATATATATAATATTAAACGAATTATTTTATTTAAATATGAGATATTTGTGCTGTAATGTATATTTATATATTGAACCGAATTTTAATATATCTATATACATGTATTTAAATGAAATAAATTTAGATATTTATACGCATGGATTTAGGTAAATTCAATTAATTTATTTACTATGTATATATTTCATATCATTCAAAAACAAAATATTTTCTATATATATGCATTATCCAACAAAAAATAGTTTTATTTGTGTGATATTTTATATACTATACAATATCATAAATACACAATATCAATACGCATTTATAAAATATATGTAGATGTATTGAGTATTGTATATACGCATAGACAAAAGTTATTATGTTTAACGTCTGTCATACACACTGGTTTATGCATGAATATAAATAAATTTTCCCAGGAAAAATATAGTCAACGAAGCTTCCATATATTTAAATTTATTAAATATATAGCCCATATATACTTGTGTTACATAATTCATGTATTTGTATCAATGATTCACATGCACATAAGGGAAAATTATATATATATGTATACAATGGACCATATATACGGTAGGTATTCTATTGTTTTTGCTTATACTATACGAATTTGGAGTTTCGAATTCCGGAAATCATTTAGGCACTTTCGGATGATGCCTCAAAAATATGAATATATTTAAAAGTCACGCAATGACTAAAATTCGATTTACTTTTCAACAGAATCCGTCTTGCATGCATATATAAAATATTTTCATATATAATATATATAAAATCAATGAATCTCTTTGAATGATTTACCATATAAATATGTATTTTGTATATATAAATATATACATAGGAAAAATTCAAATGATTTATTAAAATTATTCAAGATACACAATCAATTGCCTCAACAGCTTTGTGTTTATTACTTTTTTACCTTTTTATTGTATATAGGTATACATTCAATATATGCTGTTCCAATATATACAAATATACTTAATATTGATTTTTATTTTCATCACATTTTATTATATATATACATACATACATATTTATAGCTGCGATATAGAAATTGTGAAAACATCCGATTGATAACATATATCTCATATAATTTGATATACCATAATATATTATTTGATTAAATTTTTTCATCGATAACTTATTCCAGTTCGAAACAAATCAAACCGGTAATATAATATAACTTTTTGTATTTTCATTATATCATTTTTCTATTTATATACATATAATATATAGTAGATGGTTTTATTGTATTAAATGAATTTTTCTCTAAATAGTTTGTATTATATTATATACTTTTTGCAATAATTATATACATATATATATATAATAGTGATTTTATATATACATTATAATATAATTTGTGCTTTATACACATTCCATATATGATGTTTGAGTAAATTTTACTTTTAATTTCCACAATAGCATTGTCGATTTTACTTTTATATGGATATATACATATAGCTACTAAAAGTTAAGGTTGAAATAAAATTCATTGATATATATGTGTCAATGGGTATTTCTTTCTTTATTTAAAAACCAAAAACCATATGAAATAAATAGGTATGAGTGAAAATCGACTTTTATCTTCGCACAATAAAAATAAATGTTTATTACATTTACACAAACGAACAAAATATGTATATATATATACATATATCGAAACAAATGTGTTATTTATGTAAGTTGATAGCATTATATTAAAGTACTTCCAAATGTATGTATATATATAGATAACGTATAATAACACTCAATATATATAATATGTATATAAATTTATATATATAGTAAATATATAGATAATGTATAAAATGATAAAATTTCTAACTTAACTGCAGATATACGTATAAAAGAATACAATTGTATATATAATATAAAATATATATACATTTTTCTTATTTAAGATAATGTATTTTTTTTTTTTCATATTAACAAGTAAATAAATTTAATTGCATTAAATTAAAGTATATTTATATATGTATATGTATATATGTACGTATTCAATATAATATGTATTTTATATAATTTTATGTGAATGGTTGCTTGTAATTGTATAAATAAGTACAAATTCATGTACATAATTGTATGTTATATATGCAATTTATATACAGACTACAATAGATTACATTATCTATATATATAAATATATATTTATATTGTGTATATTTAAAATTGTAAAAATTCAATTATTTATTTTAGAAATAATTTTATAACATATATATATTAGAATACAATATACATTATCATTTTTTATCATATGGAACATTATGTATATATGTATGTATATCACAAAAATGGAAACGAAATATATAGACTAAATGTTCATCGTTTTGTACATTTTTGTATATCCTTTAATCGCATGGGAAGAGGTCTTTGAGAAAATTCAGGAAATTCGAAAAAGAATCCATATTGTGAACGGAAATTTATTTAAGAAATCGGATCAAATTGGTGGAATTATTCTCATTTGGAGCAAGCTAATATATTGATATTAAATATGTGTGAGCCGCAATAAATCATCATAACATTTATCTATCACCATCCAATATATATGTACATCTTGTTCCATTGGTATTTCATTTTATAGTTTTTAATTTATATATATATATATGTTATTATTCCGGTATTATTTAAGGTTTATTTATAATGAATTTAAAATTTATAAATTTTTTAGTTAATGTTGTGCATTGTTCATGATTATATTGACTATATATATAACAAGGCTGCGGTATATATTACAGAATAAAATAAAATACAATCCATATATCTAAAATTGATTTAACTTTATGAAAAAATATTATATATATATATATATAAATAAATAAAGATTTTTCATATTTCTATAATGATGTGTATGTTGTTACGTATTCGAAAAACTCCTTACACCTGTTGAATTTTATTCAAAATAGATTCAATATATATAGTATATATATGAAGTGTAGTGTATTATATTTATTTTACATATGCAAAACGAACTGAAATTCATCATTGAATATATGTAAAAATATATATGTAAATATAGGTGTATATTTATAGATTAAAAGGTGATGTATATATTGTATACATAAAAGTATGTGTATATATAGATGATGTGTCAGTGCAGTGTTGTTGTATTATTAGATGATGTACAACCACGATTTATTTATATTTATATAGAGTATACATAATTTTATCGTGAAATATGTTTGCGAAGGGGTGTATAATAGATTAGAGTTGTCTATGTATACACTATATACATATATTTATATAGAAGATATATATACAGCTAATAATTCACTAGATATTTTAGTAATATACAATGTATTATACAAGTATAATATATATGCATATATAGTGTACATATAATAAATTTTGTATAGCAAGGGTACATATTCGTATATATACTTATATATATTGGCTTATTTTTAAAATTTTATGTATGCATTTTTATACATATAATCCACTGTAAAGTATACGAATACTGCATATATATACAAAAATTATAAATATAATATATGTATTTTTTTTTTCATATTATATATATCCATATATATAACATTTGAAAGTCAAATATCATTGCCTTTTCAGAAGATTTTTCAATTTACTTTCTCAAATATTTAAATAAGGAAAATATGTTAAAAATGTAATTAAAGTATACGTTGTTGGATGTTTATAATTCTATAGTATATATACATATATATATTTCAATCTTCAATCATTACAAAGGAAAATGTATTATATATAACCAACATATATATAGGTAGGTATATATATATATAAATATATGATGAATGGTTCGATGGATATATTTTATACCACCATATTATTTATACAATAATGTGAATATAAAGGAAATCATAGAATATTTATATACATTTTTTTTTTTAACTTTCTGTATATATTATGATATTATATTTGTATATACAAATGTTATACATAGATCGTTCGTATATATGTATACATATAAATTGAAGTATATATATTCTCTTAATAATATACATTTTCTTATTTTTTTTTTTATTATATACAATACGTGTATTTTTTCCATGTCATATTGAACACAATATGGTGATATTATTTTTTGATTATACAGTAAAAAGTTTTATTTCTTTCACATTCTATACATTTATTTATATGTATATGCATATATGATATGATAGAGAGTATAAAGTATATATGTATATAGTATATATAATACTGTATTATAATGTAACAAGTGGTTTTTTTGTATTCTTATATATATAAACTCATTCATTTCTGTATGACACGTCGAAATATATATACATAAATGTAGATCTATATATATTTATATATATTGACTCATCTATATATATATATATATATAGTTACTTATTTATATATGTAAATATATTCATCATGTAAATATATATTTTATTATATATATAAAATAATGTATACAAAATCACAAAAGGTAATTCTGTCTTTATAAATTTTAACGATGAAAGTATATACTCTATATATAGTAATATAATGTATATATAGAATTGCAAACAATCAAATATGAAGGGAAAATTCGGTAAAAATCAATCACTATAAATATAATATATACAAATTTTTGATTGGCATATACACATATAGAAAGTATTTGTATATATAGAATAAACAAGGTGATTATAATAAGTGAATGTTCTTTGTATTATAATAATTCTATATATTATATAGTATATATAGGATGAAATCATTATACACTTTAAAAAGTGAAGTATTGAATACATTTCAAGTGTTTATGGCATTTGGTTGATAAAATATAATGAGGTTTTTTACAATTCATGACAATTATGATTTTTTTTTAAATTAAAACGTTATGCATTGAAAAATTGTGTTTCATAAAACCTTTATTACTATAGTTAAAAACAATAATCCTAATTTCTTAACTGAGAAATTACCAATATACAGAATTTTTGCATATATTCATAAGATTAGTTTTTGGGAGTTTATTATATTTTCATTATTTATCGATAAATTAGATATATTATAATTATGGTTGATTATCATCTCAAATATAAATTATATATATATTTATAAAATTATGTTTGCGGGATAAAATAAACCTGAAATTGTTTCGTAATACAGATCAAAATCTGAATGTTAAATGTATATATATCATCCTGTGTTTGTATACATTTTATAGATAATTTATTTCATATGTTGTTTATGCTTTTGATGTATTCCATAAAATCATGAATTATTTATTATTATAAATTTAAATAGATATTTTTTGGTGAATAATTTCATTGATTTTAATTAAATTTATATACAATATATAAATATATATATATTTGTATATATACACCTCTGATTTTTTTTGTTGATTCTATATATATTATATTTTGTATATGGGTTGTTTTCAAAAATAAATAATAAACGTATATAGTATATAATTATATTAAATTAATTATATAAATTCAAGCATTTGTTATCAATCAAATATATGATCAAGGATATATGTATATGTATATATTATATTAAAGTGATTTTAAATAAATTAAAAAATGTTTATATATAGAATGCGTATATTGCGATAAATAGATTATTATAATGATATATATATATATATGGTATTACCAATTTGAAAAAAAGTGTTGGCGTCAAAATTGTCAGATATATAAATTACTTATCAAATTTATATAATTATTAAATTATAAAATATAGCAAAAACGACAACAAAAAAAATATAATTATATTATTAAAATAATTATAATGAAAATAAATTAATTAAAAAAAATGCCTCAAATATAATTACATGAAAAGAAAATAATTGCCATATATAAAGCGTGGTGCATACATAATAAATACCTTTAGGTGTATATTCTTGTGATCTAAATATATTTATAAAATATAAAATAAACTGGAATAAATACACACAATTAATTTATTAAAATAAAAAATTATATATACATATATATATATATATATTATTTCAGAAGACCTTTTGTCTAACAAACATACAAACAAACCCATTTTACTAATGAATTGCAAAACAAAAAAAAAATATATATAATAATAACAATACAAATTGTGGCTAATGTTTGTGAATTGTATATATTTATTAGCCAAAGGCTCTATTAAATTATTTTATGCAATATATATATATATATAGATTGTATAATAACAAACCATGAAAATATTAAAATCGAGTATACGAAATGAACATTGAACATAAAAAATCAAAAAAAAAAAAAAATTTTTTAAATAAACGTTCCATATAGAAATTTTCTATTGGCTAAATTTATATATGTTATTTACATGTATATAATAATATTAAGTCATAAACAGATTACGCTGCAGCTGTATATATAGTCATAGTGTATAACTGAAAATGTATAAGAAATTATTTATTAATAATGAATATACATGCATCCTGAACAGTAAAATATATTTATTTTATATACTAGTTATATTCATATAACATCCCATTTTTAAAAAATTTTTCTTCTTCAGAATTATTTCAATTTTAAATTTTTTAGAATTATAATAAAACATTTATTCAGAGTGCATAATAGAGGTATCTATATGGTTTAACTTTTATTATATAATGAAAGGTTTCTGCATATTTACAGCGCAGAGATGATTTTTGAGTTGATGATTTTTATCGCTTACAGACAAACATCAAAAAATATTATTCGACTATTGCACAAAATTATTAATTATTAATCGTATTATTATTTAATATCCCAAACAGTTTTAGCTAAAGTACAATTAATTTGTTTATAATAATATTATTATAATTATGACGTTTAGTTTATATATATATGGTCTTTCAAAAATGTATTTATAAATAATTGACACATGACCATAAAGTAATACAAAATATATCTATATACGTAGGAGTACTTAAAATAAAACGTACATGTACATAATATACCATATATATATATATATATCAACAATATAAATGCGGAGGAAGATACTCAAAGTACACATAAAACTCTATATTCGCGATATCATAAAATATTTTTATATATTATGGTTAATTATAATTTAATTTCATACAATACATTACGTATAAAAATGTACATAGAAATTCATTTACGCTTCCACGATATACAATTATATACGTATATTGTATGTAATACATAGTCTATAGTTTATTTCTTCGTTTAAAATCCTCAAAGGAGAATGTGTCGTATATAGTAAAATAGTTAAAAGTATATATATAATAGATAAAGGACACATAATGTATATAGAATATTTATGCTATATATATATAAGTATGATGTATCTATAATTTTGTATAGCGAGTGTGTACTACAATAAACTTTGAACTTTTCAGTTAATCTTTCTCATATCATCTCATATATATATATTATATTTTATTTGCTATGTATAAGCTAAATACATTGTCTATATATAAATATGAGTATGTGTACATATCCATTTATTAAAAATTATGGATAGCATAAATGCATCCTTAACTTTAAATGAAGAATTATATATTGATCCAAGAAAAAAAAATTAAAGTATTTTATATATTTCGCATATTACAATATTAATTACCGTATATATATTAATAAAATATTACTTTAATTTTGTTTAAAAAAAATATTAAAATAAAAATTCTGTTCCACATCCATGTACACAGAAATATGTTTAGCTTCTGTGATTTCGTATATTTTTCATAATTATAAACTTATAAATTATATTCATTATGGTTTTGTTTTGTATATATCGCTTGATATCATGAAACCGAGTTTTTAATTAAAAAACAAAAAAAAAATTGAAAAGAAAAAAAGAATAGTTAAAAGCATATGTTAACTTAAATTTTCTTTTCCCTGATATATACAGCATCAATCCCTCTATTACGTTATACATATATAAAATTAACCATAAATAATAAATATACATATAAACAATAATATAAAATTTTTGTTATATATAATATTAAATTGAAATTGAAACATAAGTTTTCAGAAAACTTCTATTCAATATATTATATATATACGCAATACAATTAAAATTCATATATATACTGTGAATATTCATATAAATCTATATTCATATATTTAAAATATGCGGTTGATTTATTCTATTTTATTTTCGTAAAGACCATTTTCCGTATATATATATATATATATATATATTTAAATAAAATGTATAATATAACATACATTAAATAAAACCCTCATATAATAATATAAATAATAAAATAAAAAAAAAAGAAAAAAAAACAAATAATAATACAAAAAAAAAGAAATGAAAACAATAAATATTTTTCTAACTTTGAATATCTTAAATTTAAAATATACCAAATATAACTTTTACAATCATCTGTTACAAAAGTATATATACATATATTCACAACATTTTGAACAAAGGGTATATATATATAATGGTTTTTAGAATTCGCATATGGAAATTAGAACGAAACATCGATGGTTATATATATATAAATAGATTTCGCATTTGGAAAATAGAAAGATTTTATTATATTATATTGATATATGATTAGATAAAAAATTCCAGAGCATCCAGACTATTTTGGGTTTTGTTGTTAATGAAAACATTTTAAGATATCAAGAATTTTTTAGCAATATACAATACCTATATATATTACCTTTTTCGCTAACGTAGCTATTCATTTTAAATACAATTTATATATAGTAATATTTGTATAAACTTCATTAAGGTATGTTTTTAGATATCTTTAATATCTTATAGTTAAATGCAAATTTGCCAACACTAAATAAAACATGTATGATGAGATAAAGCATAAATAAGCAATAAATAAAGCAAAATTCTTTATGCATTTTAACACCTTCATATTATATATACTCTTGCATATATAAAGAAAATCTAATACAATATTTGTAAATACTTTCTATACATATAGTCATGAATATATATTGCAAAATAAGATACATATGATATATATATATTAAAGTGTTTTTCATTTCCATGTTTTTCATATATATACACATAAAATTTATTTCATGTGATTACTATATACATATATATATATACAATATTTAATTAAATATTTAATTACTTTGAAAATTTTCTTGTGTTGACATTCAAAATGTTGCAAAAATTGTCTACAATTATAATATATATTTGAATGCGTTTTTAAATTGTTTATAATGTATATATTATTTGGCAGCGTTGCGTATTAGATTTCGTACTGATTAAAACAATGATGATTGTTTTGGATATCATACAATTGAATAATCAGATTTTCCATATTTAGATTAAATTAAATTGATCCCAATTGATCGAATTCGACTAAATAACATATGAAACATTTGGTTTTGTAACAAAAATGCTGATTGTAAAATGATAATTTAATTGCATAGATCCCCAAAATAGGATTTTTAGTTTTTGATAGATCGTAAAGCGTCGCTATATTGTAGTTTGTTTCTATATGAACTTCTAGTAAAATAGTTATCTCTCTCTCTATAATAAAATATTTAAATAATTGTTCAAAAATTTATAATATTTACAACTATACCAATATAAATGCAATTGATGTAAAAATGTATAAATAATATTACAACATTGTGTATATTATGTATATGTTATATCTCATATTATATATAAATGAATATATATATAAATATACACATAATATTATTAAATAGGGATTGTTTTAACCGATTTTCCTTAAAGTTTTCTTTTTTCCTTTTGTTTATATATATATTTTATTTATATAAGTACATTACATTTATAAATTTTTTCATTCAATTGCGAACGTTCTATATGTAAAAACAAAAACTATAAATATACAAAAGATATATCATATATATATTTTCTTAGCATCTGGTGTTGTCTGCAACAATATTTTATTAAAATTATATTCAATTGAATTACTATATAATATAAATGTGTATACATATATATTTTGTTGGCATAATATGCTCCAATACTATACACAACGAAATCCTTTTTCACATTGTACATTTATTTCTATATATATATATATAAAAGCGATATCTGTTATTATTCTTTATATCTATTACAATAATAAAAATAATAATAATAATTTTCTTTATATATAATAATGCTTTTCAATTTTCCTTAACTTCATATATCTATCTATATATATATACATATATAGATGTATATATGCAAATACAATATGTATACGTACAGAGAATACACATTATATTTATATGTAAATGCGAAATTGAAATGAAAATATTATTATAAAATTTTCTTAAAGAAAAAAAAATTCGAATAAATAAACTTTAAATAAATATTATTCTCGCATGGATATAAACGGGTGGTTGTTTTTTTTTTTTTTTTTTTCGTTTAAAACATATACATAATTTTTATATAATATATATATCCTGCTAGACAGCGCAGGGTAATCAAATATATATATTTTTTAATGATATTTTATATCTAATCAAATCGGTATTAATATTTGATGATATGTTGTATGTTGTGATGACTTAAAAGAATGTCTCACGGCTTATTTTTATTTTTTTACATATATAAAAAAACAGACTTTCTTTTACTTAAACGGCAATTGTTATAATATTTATAGTTAAACTATTTTCTTTTCCATACAAATTTTTAAAACCCTTAACTTAATCTCATTTAGCGTAGTTTTATTTTAATTTATTCACAAAAAGCACAATAATATAATAAATTTATTTAAATTTCATTTATGAATTTCTGCAACATACATGCGATGCGATAAGGGTAGATTAACCCAAGCAATTATTCAATAATCTCCACATAAAGTGATATATTCATTGGTATCGTTATACTTATATAATAACAATATGGTTAAAAATTATATATTTATTTGTTGGCAATATAAAAGTCAATCACTATTTCCGCCGTTTTCTAAATGCATCTATTTCTATATACATACATTGATTTTATATAACCCCACTTGTTTTCTTTTCTCAATTTTTTTTTTTTTTTCGTTCAACAAACAAGAATAAAAATGATAATAATAATAATAAAATAACAACGACAAAAGAAAACACATAAATAAACATATATATCTAAAATTGTCACAAAATTAGCACATCATCAATTTTGATTTTTGCTATATGTTTTCCTCTATAATACACAAATATACAAACGGATATATATACTTCATCATATACATATTTATATATACGATATATATGAATACATTTATATATCGAATTGTTATTATTATTATTATTATTGCTGTTTTTCTTGTTGTTGTTTGGTTTGGTTGTTGTTGTCGTTTTACTTTTCTATTGTTATCGTTACAGTTGATGTGCTTTTTCTTCAACTTATATTTTACTACGTTTATCATCATCACTCTAATAATAAGATCCAATTTTATATAAATAAATAGGCAAAGCATTATATATAGAAAATTATGGTATGTTTAACGAATCTAGGATAAAGTAAAAAATAAAAATACAAACAAAACGAAATATAAAGAAAAAAAAATGTTCGTGCAGGAAGAAAAAATAAAAAAATCGTATATATACATATACATAAAAATATAAATAAATAAAATAAAATAAAATGATGTTAGCTTTTATATGGTTCATAGCATCATCAATTTAGCACATATCCTTATCCTTACCAATAGAGTTAATGTATCCTCTTGGGACAAAATGAAATCAAACCACAGGCAAACACAATTCACATCTATATATATATATATCTAAATTCTTCTTCTTTTAGTAATCTGCGTAATCTTAGGAGTTTTATATTTTATATTATATATAAATGCATATATATATGTATAAATATATAGCTAAAGGAAAATCCTTCTTGTTTGTTATTATATATTATATGTATTATTATACATGTATCTTAAAATTTACCATCTATGTATGATATTAATTTATTTATTTTTTTTTTTATATAAACAATTATTTATATTTATATAAACATATAATACATATTGTGTTTTAATCTAACAAAATGTTTGTTTTTCTCATATATGTTTTCCAAGTTATATTTGATAATATATGTAGTAAATAAAATTGGTTGTTTGGTTTTTTTTTTTTTTTGTTTAGAATCATATTACAAAAATCATCAAACGCGGCATATATGGAAAAAAACCAGAACATTTTTATTCTTATATGGTCGCACATATATTTGTATTTTTCATCCATTAAAAAAAAAAACCAGTCTTACAATCAATCAATCAATCATCTTTGTAACACACATTTACATTACATTACCCACCACCATATACATATATATATTTTTTTTTTCACAATATGATATATCAAAAAGCTAAACTAACGAATCACATGCTCAACCTTTTATAGTCACAGAAACTTGTCTATTTTTTATATATACATATATAGATATATACATATATGTACAACAAGAAAATGACGTGAATTATGTGATGTAAAATATGTCAAGAGTTTTTTACTTTATCCTGTATAATTTATATATATATATATGATGAATACATTTACAGATTTATACATATATAAATTTAAATACATATAATAATATAATAACATATGAATATATACTAATATATAGAAAGATATATATTTTATAAACGCATTTATACAAAATAGCACTTTAGACTATACAATATATACACACGATATATCTTAAGGTGCATTTAAACAACTCGTGTACTTATCGAATATCATTTCATCGCCATACATCGCGATGTGTGTATACCGTGTACTCGTATGCTCGCACGATCATTTCCATTTACCCGTGCTTGATGGAAAATGTTCGCGAGTTACGCGATTTTTTCGTATTCGCAATGCAACTCGTGAACCTATTTACACTAATCGCGAGTGAGTATATATATGTATACATAATTTAAACTGTATTAGTAAGTGCTTTTAGAAAATGTTATTTCAGTTTTTTTTTTTCATTTAGATTTGTTTTGTTGGTTTTGTTTATTGATTAAGTGGTTAAAATAATTGTTGTTAATAATAAATAAATATTAATAAATATTAAATAATAAATATTAATTGTTGCGTTTCGAAAATTGTGAGTTTTTTAAACATTTGATTTAATAGCTATACACACACACGTTATAATCCGTTCAACGAACAAATATTCGGACAAGTATGCACAGAAAGTATTTTGAAGAATATTCGTCGTGTGTAAACGCTTAAGCGAATATTTGAGTACGAATAAAAATGGAGGATATTCGGCAAGTACACGAGTTGTTTAAATGCACCTTTATACATATATATGACATTATATTCTATATCATACATATTTGACAAACTGATTGAAGATGTCTGTAAATATACATTCAATCATTCTATCTATATTTATATATATATATATATATATATATAGTAGATACAATACAAATATATTTTTACATATCGATGAGAAGATTTATATCTATAGGAATTGGTTTTAAGAAGAATCAAATATATATATATATAAAGAATAATATAAAATAAAATAAAAATAAACAGAATTAGATATGAATTTAGATTTATTTTGATTTGGGTTTAAAATTATACGACATCGAATATTCTATATATCGTATATACATGGTATGTGTAAAGAAATAAAAAGAAACAATATTGGAAAATTGGTGAAAATTGCAAATATCTTCCGCATGTATTCTATGCATATAAATATCGTATTGTATAAATATATTTTTATATTGTTTATTTATTTTTTTTTTAAATAAATAAAAGGAAACACATTTTTGTTCAATATATTTCAAAAAATAAACTTATATATACATAAAAATTTAAATATGGTAATAAGACAGTTTTAAAGCCATTTTATTTTTTGAGATAAAAGGATATGGATGAACGGGCCATCGATATAAGGATATTTTAAATGTTGTCTATAAACGTAAAATTACATTGAATCGGGAAATTCAAAATTGTTCATAGCCCAGGTAAAACCCGAAATTACTAATATAGTATTTCCTGTGAGCACTATATATGAATTATTACTACTTATAAATATCTTTAAAAATTACTATAAATCTCTTTAATTTTATTGCTGTATTGATATACGAATTCCCCGAAAAAACTTAAAAAATATTAAATAACATCAAAAAAGTGGTTTTCCTTATAGTATATACCTTTAAAGGACGTTATATGAAAGTATATAAATAACTTATTTTATTATATGATCACACACTTTACCTCTTTAACCAGAATTATAAAGTAATTAATTTTTTACAGATACACATTTAACGAAAATCATTTATTATTAGTTTTCTTTTATACATTTGATATACAAAAATTCCGAGGAAATGTTTTAATTAACGTTATATATATATTCCATTATTCCACTTTAGATGTATAAAACAACATAAAATTATTAATCAATAAATCAAAAACCTTATGAGAAATATTCATACGGTAATTATTTACGTTTTCTATGTAATCAAGAAATTCTTATAATTATAAATACACTTGAAATTATAATACTTGGTTGAATTAATATGCTTGAATTCATGTATCTATATATATATAAATATATCTCATAATATTGACATTTTTACCTCATTAATTATACGGTGAATGTTTATTCAATAATTATATTTTATATACATTCAAATTTATCAAGAATTCCTTTTGAATAAACAGAAATGACGTAAAATAAACATAATATATAAATCAGTTATATATAATATGCATGTAAAATAAATAAATAAATATATAGGTCAATATACTGCAATATATGACATAAACCTATATATAATGTAAATATTTCTACGACATTCGGTATAACTTGATCTCCAATATCATATTGAATGCATATACAAATATAAATGTTATATAATATTCCCCGGGTGTAGTTTAAAAAATACCCAGCATTAAATGTTGCGTTGTCAGGGTACAAATAATACACCCTGTGTATTATTGAAGGCATATGAAACACTTTTTTGTTATGTTCGTCAAATCTGAATTTGACACAGAGTTACATTTTTATGAATATACGGCGGATCATAAACCAAATAATTATGAAACCCGCAAAAACAAATCGTCGGTTGTTAAGCGTGCATTCGTTCGTATTATTTATTATATCCGCACGCAGAAATGGCACATAAACCAAGGAAATGAATATTTTTTTTATCAATATATTAATAGGAAATTATGCACTTAATGTAATGTATACGCCACTTGTATGTTAACAAAAAAAATAAAATTCTTACAATATTTTCCTATTATCATCGTAGAATGAAAAAAAAAATCAATAAATTATTGAATTACATAAAAAAAAAAAAATAAATTTTTCGCTATACAACCAACAATCTGGTTTTAGCGTCCAACAACAGCCTTCTGTTATTAGTTACTTAATTTGTGGCTTTTACGGTGTCGGTAATTAGCCGTACGACCAACCGCAAGCGGAATATACAACTCTGTGTTAAAATTCAGATTCGAAAAATAACCGAAAACACAAAACACATTTTATGCATTCAGTAGGATTCGAACCCACGACCCCAAAATTTCGTTAGAATTTTAGGTTGGCATTTTTAACATTTACACCACAGAGTTGTGGTGTAAATTGAATTACATAAGTAACATAAGTAAATTAAAATATACATTTTCTTATCCTGGTATCATTTTTGCATATCGATCAAAAATAGTATTATATATAAAAAGGCAATTTGGTACAAATCTCTCCAGTACATACGCTTTTATTTCATTTGTTGACACAGCAGATTCCAATTTAACTAACATGCAATGTTCATCAGAACTAATTGTGATTTAAAACAAAGCAACAAAAAACATCAATATTGAATTCAATTTATTTGTACCATTGGTAGATTTTTACAAAAATTGAAAAATCGTATAGAATGCGACAAACATATTAATTGTATAAAACGCATATAACTATTTATATATGAAATGGTATATAATTACAATTCCGATGTAAAAATGGTTAAGAAACATCACCACAACAGTGGCTAAATCAATCAAATATACATTATATCAATTTTCTATTATGTAAAATATTCAAATGTTGTAGATATATACAAATATATAGACGAAATTTATACAAAATGAAGTATACCTCAAGCAAATACCTTAATGAAATTATTTAATTAATAGGTAACTACATCTCATATACTTTGTATATATAGAATATATAATCATGTTATGAACAGAATCAATATATATATATATTTATAGACAATATATGTATATTTGTGGTGCCCATAATTTACAGGAAATAAATTTTCTTGCTTTTCTATACCATATATATATATTCTTGTTATACGTATATAAATATAAATATATTTGAATCTTTATCGAACATATTTCTACATTTATATATTTATTTGTAATATTTGTATATATTTTATGTGTTATTTGTTTATCTATGCATATATATAATCTTATTTATGTAATCAGAGTAAAGAAACGCCGAATATAATGTCGAAATACAATATGTACATCTGTGTATATAGAAAAAAAACTTTCAATATATACAATTTATATATTGATACAATGTACAATACGCGATTCATATATATATATATATATATATTTATAAGGAACAATTTGTAGATTTGTGTACATATGTCTTTTATATTTTGTTTACATCTATATAGATAAAATACAAAGTTTATGTATATACATATGTATATATTTATACAGTATACCAAAATAAATGTAATTTATTAGAAGTTTCTGATATCGCGTATTGAGTTCTTATTGTTTATATATACACAAATGTATTTGTATCTAAATAGAATTTTAACATTGATTAGATGTAGCAAAGGTGACCAAACTTTTTTGATATATAGTAAGAATTACCATCTGAAACTTTTTTGTACCATAAACATTTTGTGAAATGGAAAATCCGTCAAGAATCTCTGCTGAATATTAGAAGCAATATTCAATACATAAAATCATATGTTAAATGTAGGTTATATATAAAGAATTTGAAGTTAAAACAAAAATGTACCTTTAGAATCACCAAGATTGTTAAATAATAGGACTTTGGTTAAAACAGATCACAAAAGAACTCTAGCCATTTTTATCAAAAAAATTATCTATGTTTTGTGAACGGATGGATTAAATTATTTGCTAAGCAAACATTGGCCATTTATGATAAAATTAATATATGTTAGATATTTTTCTTTTTATATTACATTAATATATATGTGTATAGTAGATGTAGAGATGTAGTGATGTACATATTTTATACATATTATATAAAATTATAAATATATGTATATATATATACATAGTTTGGTAAAATATATTGTACATAAACATGTATATATATGATGAAAATATCTTGTATATATAAATTTCATTATATTATTATATATATACACAATATATATTCTCATTTATAAGTAGCGTATTATATTATATAGTTCTTGTGTCGTGTATATATAACTACATATATACATGTATCATTTTACAACAATATATATATATATATATATATATATATGGTAAACAAAATTAAAGCCTTGGAAAAGCAATTTATTAAATGACACCATCCGTATTTTAGGAAATTATTTTTGATAAGAATATTTTCTGTATTGCCTCCTTATGAGGTCTTCTTAAATATATACCATATCTTATTATAAAACATAAACATATATACATATATCAATTCACCCACATTGTTGTATATATAAATATAAATTTTATTATGGCGATATATAAATTTGATATATGGTGGTTGGGTTGTATGTAAATATATATATTCTTAAATATTTAGAAAATTTTCTATTTTATATTGTTTTTTCTTTTACAATGTCTATATAGATATATAATATGCGATGATAGACATATCTTTTTCGTTTGTAATGTTTTACTTCATTAAAAATGGTATAAATATATATATATATATATAAAGGTTATTCCTTTTATTTTAAAATAAGAGATATGATGATGAACCCGATAAATTTGTTACCTTTCATACATCAATTGCCAAGACAACACAATACGCACACAAACACGTATACATGCAAATATACAATCCACCAGGTGAATATGAATATGATATAATAAGGGACTATAAACAATGAATTCACTCTTTTTATTACAATAAAACCATATATACTATTGTATTTTAACAGGTATATATACCAAAATAAATATCATCATCTTTTGAAATAAATTATCATATATATAGCGCAAAATTTAAATTCATGTACAAAAATATATATATATATAAAATACGATATGGTAAACGCATCCCATCACAGTAGATATACTATACATACATATACCATATATAATATAATATTATAATTATTATTATCATATACTTATATACATGTATTTAATAGAATATATCTTTTTGAATGAGTTCAACTTAAAATTGTGATAGATTAAATCTGTGTTAAACTTTATATTATATTCTATATAAATATATAGTTAAATAGAAAAACATAGGTATTATATATATGTAATAATTTTATATATGAAAACACAATCGCCAGGTAATATGATATAAAATTTCATTGCAAACATTAACTAAAAAATGTACACTACCATATATATATATATATAATATACGTATAATATATATAAATATATTATATAATAAAAGATATAAAGTTTCTCGTTAATGAATAATTTTAACTAATTTAAAACATAAAAATAACATGATTAATTTTTATTACTATCTGTCACTTACATTCATTATTTTATATACAAATTATATATATATATAATAAAATAATGGTTATGATGATCTATTAATATATATATATATATATATACTTACTTATATTATTATTATTATATATTTGGATAAGAAGCAAACGATCGCATATATTATTATATATAATTTAATATGCATACACCATAAAGAAAACATAAATTGTAAAAAGATACAGTTCGCTATATTTATATAGTATATTCTAAAAAACGTGCGTATATTATTCACAAAATTTGGTTTCATCTTTTTATGATATATATATATATACGCGTATATATATTTAGTTACATCCATTTATGGTTTATTGGGATTACTTTGTAAGTACATTATTATATATATGTATACAAAATACATTGAAATTATATCATAAAATAATAAATAAGGTAATTATCGTGATATACATATACATATTTATATATCATAGTTAATGCGATAAACGATATTTTACCATTGTGAATATAAATAAATAAATAAATATTTTGTATTGATTATATTTGTGGGTTTTTCACATGACTGTAATTCAATAATAAATAATTTTAATTAGGAAAATATATTATTAATTTTTTGTAATATCAATCGATATGGAAAATCCGAATTACGAATATAATAAAGCACTTACACACCCCATTGAAATATAACAGAAGATCCGCATGCAATTGTATATTGTAAAATCTTATAATTACAAATTATTCATTAATTTATGAAAATAATTTTTGTACCAATATTAATATGTGCCGTATAACTGGAACATTTTCCTTGCATGTACAATTTCTTGAAATATTACTATATCAATTAATTTCTAATGGGGTTTAAAATTAACACAAGAGAAAAGCTATTTATTATATTATTTATAAATTTATTATTTATTTATTTATCATACAGGATGCAATGTTTTAAAAAACGTACCGAGCAGAGATATAAAGAACCGTTCAACGATGGATTGTGAACAATGAATGACATTAAATTCATTTCTATTATATAGATCCTTTACTATTTTGTATAGATTTATTTATTTTTCGTTTTTTTTTTTTTAGATTGAGCACTTGTAATGGTTTTAGTATAGTATAGTAGTATCACCAACAACTATAGATATATGGTTGATATACCTATTACAGTACCCGTTTTCTTTTTATTATTTATTTATGATATAATAAACTAAATAAACTAAATATATTATAAATATATTTTTTACCTACGATGATAATTATATGAATGAAGTGCGATTATCAATCTTGGTGATATATACATATATATATATATATATATATATATATATATATATATATATATATTCAATATAGAGGAATGACATTTAAGAAAAATTCATTTTAAACCACATAATCATATTTTTATATCTAATACACATTTATACGAGAAGAACCCAATATAAATTTTCTATAAAAGAATTTATTATTTTGTATACCTACTATTTTATTTATGAACTGTTTGAAAATTATGATATGAAAAGAATTTTAATTTTGACGGTAAATTTTGTCTTTGAACTTCAACGAATGAATGTACGTACATATTTATAAATTTATATTTAATGGGATTTTTTTAATGGGCATATTTTTTGTGTATAGGCAATAAACTCGTTATATAGTTAAATTGTATGATAGATTGGTTTTTTGTTTTGGGTTTTGGTAAATTCGATTATATTTTGCCATAAAATATTTCAGATTTTTTGGTATATAGTATATGAAAAAGATTTATATATAATAATATTATTAAAATTCAATTTTTTTTTTTTTTAATTCATAAACCATTAGGTTTATACAATAATTACAATAAGTACAAATCACGGACAATAAAAATATTGATATGATTGATAGATTTATAGAACAATCAATTTCTGGTAAATTTGTTAATATAATGTCTCGTTCTGAATATTTTCCTCATCGCTCATATCCACCACAGCAGATCATTTTATCAAACACACACGTATTGGATAATGCACGTAAACGTAATAATAAAGTGTGTTTTTACATTTTTTTTCTTATAATATTAAATTGTGTCAACACAACCTATTAACTAATTTTATGATTTCAAATAAAAGTAAAATAGAAAAAAATATATCCGTCCGTACGTATACAAGATTGCTTATATGTAATTTCTAAATATATAGATATGTATAAAATAAATTGTAGTATACGTAAACAATATCATTTTATTCGTATTCGTATATATATATAACTAACTATATATAACTAACTATATATTCATAAGCACAATAAGCGACCGATATACAATATATACACGTAAATGTATTAAGTACTTGCTTACAACAAATCTTATCGTATAGGGAAATTTTTATTGTCAAATTTAAAGATGTCTGGCGCCTTCACTTTTATACATCTCTTTTTTATGACATTTTTCTATTTCCATGTGTATTTTTCTTTCTATATATTCACAGCATTTTTTTTTTTTTTTTGTCTATTTTTCTTTTATATTTATTTATTTTTTTGTTCATTCTGGTTTTGGTTTTTAGCATATAGTAAATGAAATAGAAAAAAAAATATACAAAAATGGAAAATACAATGAAAATATACTAAAATAAGAAAAACGTTACATCAGCCAAAATATACATAATATGGCATATATACCAAAAAAAAAAATAAATATATTTTATATACATTCTGTGAGATTGTGATGTGCATATAAAATTATTTTATGTACTATATACATTTACAAATTCATGAAATCAATGATATATATATACGATTATTTTCTGCGTATATATATTTGTAGTATAGAATAAATAAAAAAAAATGTTTCTTAAATTTATTTATTTACATTCATAAATAGAGTTATTAGATTATACGATTATTATATATATTTCCTTATATATAGAGTAAAATTTTTTATAAATTTATGTATAATATTAGTAAATTTTTATTTCAGGCAATTTTCAATTTAATTTTTTATTCTTTTATTTATTTCGCCGTGCGTTTTTTTTTATTATACACACTTATGTTTATTCTTGTTTGAATTTATTTTTATGTATATTCTTCTTTATTTTGGGTTTTTTTTTGTATAGTAAAAAACAAAACAAGTTTGAATTTATTTACGAGAATAATTTCATTAATTCTAAAGATACTATTTATATCACCATTGTAGTGTATTTATAAATCTATATATATATATAGAGTAAAGTAAAAAAAAAGAAAAGAATATGATAATAAAAATTATAATATAAACAAGGTCAAATGGAAAACTATCAAATCCTTTTATATATTATAAATCTTTTATCTATATATTTACATTTATATTCAGTCGGAAAATGTATATATATATACATACGATAAGAATATATACATCTATGAATATATTTTTGATATAAATAAAAATAGAAAACACAGAAATTCGCTTTATTCCACTATACTTTGTTAGTCTTAAACAGTGTGGATGGAAAAATATTGAACCGAATTATTTACAAATTACCAAAATGAATCAATAAATCAGACATACTTTACATTCACCGACAATCTGCAGACATAATGGTATACAATGTTGAAGGGAAAATTTTTGCGATAGTTCATAATTACAAAAATTGTACAAATTTTTTACCACATACTGTATAGATATGTAAAAAAAAAATAAATAAATATATATAATGTATAAGAAAAAAATTTGGCTGACACTTAATTTGATTAAGTTATATTTTTTTGTGATTTTTTATGTGATATATTGTTTTCAATGTATACATTTATTTTGATTTATTTTCTTTATCCGAAAAGTATTTTCATTTTATATTTTTCTTTATTATTTTTGTCTAATATAAATTCTATTAAAACTTCTTTTTTGTTCCGCAATCCTCCTGTTTATACATAGCTTATATTTATCCATACTTCAAATTATTTATTTAATTTTTCGGGCGTTTCCATTATATTTATATATAAATGTTTCATGTCTTAAAAGTATAGTTCAAAAACTCAAAATGTTGTCAACATTTTAATTTAAGTGATATTTCCACAAAATAAACTCAGCAAATTCAATTGTCTATGCTCTATATATATATCACTTATAGAGGAGTAAATATTTGGAAATTATATTTTAAGTATATCCTGTTTTTTCTTAATAATATACATTTATGTATATTCCATTTTATGTCGACGACAAACAAACATTTTTAATTTAAAATATAATATTAAACTTTAAAAAAATAACACATCAATATTTCAATTTATGTATCGTGATATAAAAGAAAAAAAAACCATCGCTCGATATATGCAATCTCAAAGTTGCGGTTTATTTTTTTTTTTGTATTTTTCAATTTTACAATATTTTCAAGCATTTATACATACGATAATGTATATGCAAATATATTTAGTGTATGCTTTCATAAATGAATATAACATTTATTCAGATACAGAGTACAATATAAAAGAGCTATAATAATGCATATTTATTATATATATATATATATATATATATATATTTAATTTATTTATTTTCATATAAAAATGTAAATTTAAATATAAAAATTGAATATTATTACAATGCATTTTTTTTTACTTATAACAACGAAAAATTTTGTTTAGATGTAGAGAAGAAAATAGAAAAAATATGTATTTTACTTAGAACCCAAACGTAATGAAAATAAACACCAAACGCATACAAAAAGTATGCATCAGGGAACGAAAATTCCAGTTTTATGTTTTTTAAATCACGTTTTTTTGGCCTCAATTGTACAAATGCGATAATGATATGCATTTTTGTTTACTAAATATACTGTTTCTTGGCTGTTATTTATATACTATAAATAAATAGTTCTTTGTTGACACAATATTTGCTTTTTATTTATATATTTTTTTCATTTTTACGTTCACCATGAATTTGTACTATAGAGTGTGTATTGAAGTATCCTTTAAAACTCAACAATATATATACAACACGATATATTACAAAACTGGATGAAAATGATAAGCGAATAAGATTTTGAAAATATTCATTTAAAAATTTATTTATTTTTTTTTCACATAAACATCTATATATATATGTAAATGTATGAAATATTTAATTCGCTTATTTTCTGCTTTTATCTATACCGCACTCTACTATACTATATGCTTTAAACATTTGTTATTATTTGTTAAAAAACTTGCGATGTACATATATAGTATATATAATATAGAATTTTATGACCTTTTTTTTTTATATATTTATAAGAAAAATAAGCATTGTAACTTATAAATATCAAATTACTAAAGTATAATATTTATGGTTTTTCTTTTAAATATGTCTGATCTTAAATAAAGTAAATATTGAAATGGTTGTATATCTGTTTTTCTTCTTTTTTTTTATAGTTTCAAGCGCAATATAGCAATAAGTCATTGACTGCAAACTTAAAAATGATTTTCAAATGGTTGTCATATTACAAATATATATATTTCTATATAATAAATAAAAACTTTAGATATTTAAAAAAAAAATTCCATTCATTGTATGATTATTATCTATGACTTCTCAAATTTCTATAAAAATATTGAATAGTCACGCACGTATAATACATTGATGGTCTATATGACAATGGACAATCCAATGGACAATGGAATATGACAATGATGGTCTATATGACAATGGATTTTATTTCATTATATACTAACTTTGTCAGACAACACTTAATATCATTTTTGAATTAACTCTATAAATGTTAAACGAATTTAAAAAGAAAAAATCACATAAATTTTTTAAAAAGAGGACAAAATTAAATGAAATCTTCATGTCCGTTATTTGAATTGTATTATACAAAAAAATAAAATTTCTATATGAAACGAAATTCTGAATTAAATCTAAAAACATTCTTAAGATTTATGAATGTCATAAAAAAAGAAATACCTACCTAACCCATACCTAAGAAAAAATAGTTTACAGCGTCAGATAAAATAAAATTTTATTCATATATTTTTACCTAAATAATTTTTATAAATCGCTGGCACATTAAATTGTTTTTATTGTATGTCAAATTGTGATAAAGTAAAGATTTAAAAATATAAAATAAGCAGTGTAGTTTTCGCATAGTTAACCATTGTTTGAATTTAATTTGGTACAAGTATAAATTTATATAAAATAAAAATGGATTCATCAAGCAGATTCGCAATCCAAGCAATCCCAAATAATGAAAGCGACAATGAAGATAACGATATTTTTACAATTTCGAATGTATTATATGAACAATATCATAAAATAATACTTGCACAAACGAATTCATTAACAAATATATGTAATAAAATGAAAGAATTCAGAGAATTTATGAAATTATGGAATGAAGCACGGAATCCACCATCACCGTCACCAATAAAACATAAACGATTGACAGCCCGATACAGATTAAGAAAAATGTCAACTACTTTATTATCAAAATCGTCTAATTCTTTCTCATCCAATAGTAAATTAGGCACAGACGAAGAGTAAACAGAAGACACAGCAAAAGATACGGAATACAACGACGATTCAATTAAAAACTATATAATTAATGCAATAACACAATGAATTATTATAAGTTAATTTTAATATACAATAAATTAAAAATTTAATTTTAAAATAATTTCTTTTTGTTTTTATTAATGTTTTATTAATATTTTTCTCTGTTCTCGAATTCGAATTATTGGTTCGATTTTTGAGATATTCGCATTCTTTTTCTATTGTGCTGATAATTTTCGTTTATCGCAGTAATGTTTTTTTGATTCGAGATCGTTTTTAGAGAAAAAAATTCTGAAATCACTTCAAAAGACAAAGATTTACCCCCTTGTCATATAAAATTCATATTCATATAGGTTAATTTTACTTAATAGATAATAGCTGGGGCAAAAACACTTATATCCTATGTGATTTCACTAATATTTATATTGATTAAATTTATTAATCGTTTATTATTATACACCAAGGCATAAAAACTTATTCATTTCGGGGTTTCAATCGTTGATATTACGTTAGAAATAAAATAGACAGTTTTACATCAAATCATTTCGATAATTTAAAATAAAGGACCTCAAGTTAGATCAAAACTTTCCTATAATCAAACAATTATACCATTTTAAGTAAAACATTTTTTCTATCACGGAATATTAACACATCAGTGTTTGTACTTATATGCTAAAGAAAAATATATAGGGACACTTGCCATATCTCTTATTTTTTTTATTGACTATATTGATTCATTTTGTGAAGTACATAACCATGAATATGAATATAATACGATTATTCAAAACTTCTATGTCCATAATTCTCTAAATTCCCTCTTTGGAATTATTAAATAAAACTTAATCCAGGTATATTTTATGAATATGATATAAGTTAATTTATATTTAAATCACAATGTGCATATTTGGAACATACACGGGATAAAACATAATCGATAATGTACATTTAAATTGAATACATGTGCCAACTTAATGATTACCCTATACAAAAATCAAATTTATTTAAAACATAAATAAATTTAGTTACATTAAAAAAAACCGTTAATTAAAAAAAGGTAAATGTAGGTAAATGATTTATATAACTATCAAAAGGATTTATTTTGTGATTCCGTCGTTTTGGAAAATATTTTGATTTTGTTTTATTTTTTAATTTATCTTTTATCCTTAAAAATGAATATTTCCAATTCTTTTATGAAACATAAAATAAAACGTTTTCAAAATATTAAAATACAACATAAAAGATTTTCATAAAAGAGTGCATTGTATAGACTATAGACTCGATTGCCATATAACGTTTCCGAATTGAACACATATGAATTTTTTGGTATTCACAAATCAATTGTATAATATCAATCTTCATGAATAGTCATACATTCATAAATTATATAAAAAGGACCTAAAAAAAAAAAAACCCATAAAAATCCAACATAGCACTAGTAGTATAAAAAAATGCATTCAGGTAAATAAAATTATTACCTAAAACTTTATATATAAATACCAGCTATTTCATATACAAATAAATTTTAGTATATGCCAAGCTCTGTCAAAGTGAAGATCATTATTAAATAAATAAATATATAGTTAGCATCATTTATAAAAAGTTATTTAAAGTGTAATATAACATAATTTTGTTTAATTTTATTTAAATATTTGTAGTTAATATTAAAAATAAAAATTACAGTTAAAAAGAAAATATGAATTCATCACGAGTAAGATCACCAATGCCAGTTGACCAACAGCACGATAACGATATGAATACCATTTCGAAATCCGTATGTGACCGATTTCATGAAACATTAGTGTCACATACGAATTCATTAAAAAATATCCTGCAAGAAATGAAAGAATTCAGAGAATTTACTCAACGCGTTAACCGAAAACGGAGATCACCATCACCAATTATAATAAAACACAAACAACGATGGGTCTCAAAATACCGAACACAAAACTTATCATTGCAATCTTCCATTTCTTCAGCATCCGACAGTGAAGTGGATAAAAAGGAAAATGAAACAGAAATCGTATCAATGAACAATAATAATTTAACAACCGAATTAAATGAATTACAAACCCAGTCTGATGATGAAGATATTCGAGAATCAAAAGACGATTCTGGGGTAGAAGAAATTCACGAAATTTACCATCGCAGCCTACGATCACATACAAGAACATTTAAGAAAATGTTAAATGAAATGCTAGAATGCAAAAAATCAATGCAAATTATAGATTCACACAAAAATCTAAAACCATCATCAATATCAGAATCAGCACATACGATGAGGAATTAAATGACAGTGACAGCAACACCACATCAATTATTTTATATTAACAGAGGTATCAATTTCCGTTCCATAAAATATCACAACACTTCATTTTAATAAAATATTAACATACAATATATTAATATAGTTAATTATTAATTACATTTATTACAATTTAATTTAAGTTATTAATAAATGCATAATTATAAGTTCAATTTTCATTGTTAAATAATAAATAGTAATAATAAATTTCATTTTATGTATACCTTAATTTACTTGTACCACGTTTTCTTTTTCTTATATTTATTTTCAGCTAACATAAAAGTTCATAAAGGTGTATTTTCGTGTGCATGTGCATGTGTTTACAACTGGGAAAATAATATTATTTTATAGAGAAAAGGTTCTTTTAAAATACGGATATTTGGTTGTAGTTTTAATGTGATTGTGTTGTGTGTGATTGAAAGTGGAAAAAAACCAAAAATAATTATACCTCGTAATGTTCATAACCGTTTGAATAAACAAAAAATCACATAAAAAAAAAGAGGACAAAATTAAATGAAATCTTCATGTCCGTTATTTGAATTGTATTATATAAAAAAATAAAATTTCTATATGAAACGAAATTCTGAATTAAATCTAAAAACATTCTTAAGATTTATGAATGTCATAAAAAAAGAAATACCTACCTAACCCATACCTAAGAAAAAATAGTTTACAGCGTCAGATAAAATAAAATTTTATTCATATATTTTTACCTAAATAATTTTTATAAATCGCTGGCACATTAAATTGTTTTTATTGTATGTCAAATTGTGATAAAGTAAAGATTTAAAAATATAAAATAAGCAGTGTAGTTTTCGCATAGTTAACCATTGTTTGAATTTAATTTGGTACAAGTATAAATTTATATAAAATAAAAATGGATTCATCAAGCAGATTCGCAATCCAAGCAATCCCAAATAATGAAAGCGACAATGAAGATAACGATATTTTTACAATTTCGAATGTATTATATGAACAATATCATAAAATAATACTTGCACAAACGAATTCATTAACAAACATATGTAATAAAATGAAAGAATTCAGAGAATTTATGAAATTATGGAATGAAGCACGGAATCCACCATCACCGTCACCAATAAAACATAAACGATTGACAACCCGATACAGATTAAGAAAAATGTCAACTACTTTATTATCAAAATCGTCTAATTCTTTCTCATCCAATAGTAAATTAGGCACAGACGAAGAGTAAACAGAAGACACAGCAAAAGATACGGAATACAACGACGATTCAATTAAAAACTATATAATTAATGCAATAACACAATGAATTATTATAAGTTAATTTTAATATACAATAAATTAAAAATTTAATTTTAAAATAATTTCTTTTTGTTTTTATTAATGTTTTATTAATATTTTTCTCTGTTCTCGAATTCGAATTATTGGTTCGATTTTTGAGATATTCGCATTCTTTTTCTATTGTGCTGATAATTTTCGTTTATCGCAGTAATGTTTTTTTGATTCGAGATCGTTTTTAGAGAAAAAAATTCTGAAATCACTTCAAAAGACAAAGATTTACCCCCTTGTCATATAAAATTCATATTCATATAGGTTAATTTTACTTAATAGATAATAGCTGGGGCAAAAACACTTATATCCTATGTGATTTCACTAATATTTATATTGATTAAATTTATTAATCGTTTATTATTATACACCAAGGCATAAAAACTTATTCATTTCGGGGTTTCAATCGTTGATATTACGTTAGAAATAAAATAGACAGTTTTACATCAAATCATTTCGATAATTTAAAATAAAGGACCTCAAGTTAGATCAAAACTTTCCTATAATCAAACAATTATACCATTTTAAGTAAAACATTTTTTCTATCACGGAATATTAACACTTCAGTGTTTGTACTTATATGCTAAAGAAAAATATATAGGGACACTTGCCATATCTCTTATTTTGTTTATTGACTATATTGATTCATTTTGTGAAGTACATAACCATGAATATGAATATAATACGATTATTCAAAACTTATATGTCCATAATTCTCTAAATTCCCTCTTTGGAATTATTAAATAAAACTTAATCCAGATATATTTTATGAATATGATATAAGTCAATTTATATTTAAATCACAATGTGCATATTTGGAACATACACGGGATAAAACATTATCGATAATGTACATTTAAATTGAATACATGTGTTTAGCCAACTTAATGATTACCCTATACAAAAATCAAATTTATTTAAAACATAAATAAATTTAGTTACATTAAAAAAAACCGTTAATTAAAAAAAGGAAATGTAGGTAAATGATTTATATAACTATCAAAAGGATTTATTTTGTGATTTCGTCGTTTTGGAAAATATTTTGATTTTGTTTTATTTTTTAATTTATCTTTTTTCCTTAAAAATGAACATTTCCAATTCTTTTATGAAACATAAAATAAAACGTTTTCAAAATATTAAAATACAACATAAAAGATTTTCATAAAAGAGTGCATTGTATAGACTATAGATTCGATTGCCATATAACGTTTCCGAATTGAACACATACGAATTTTTTGGTATTCACAAATCAATTGTATAATATCAATCTTCATGAATAGTCATACATTCATAAATTATATAAAAAGGACCTAAAAAAAAAAACCCATAAAAATCCAACATAGCACTAGTAGTATAAAATAAAATGCATTCAGGTAAATAAAATTATTACCTAAAACTTTATATATAAATACCAGCATATTAATATACAAATAAATTTTAGTATACGCCAAGCTTTGTCAAAGTGAAGACCATTATTAAATAAATAAATATATAGTTAGCATCATTTATAAAAAGTTATTTAAAGTGTAATATAACATAATTTTGTTTAATTTTATTTAAATATTTGTAGTTAATATTAAAAATAAAAATTACAGTTAAAAAGAAAATATGAATTCATCACGAGCAAGATCACCAATGCCAGTTGACCAACAGCACGATAACGATATGAATACCATTTCGAAATCCGTATGTGACCGATTTCATGAAACATTAGTGTCACATACGAATTCATTAAAAAATATCCTGCAAGAAATGAAAGAATTCAGAGAATTTACTCAACGCGTTAACCGAAAACGGAGATCACCATCACCAATTATAATAAAACACAAACAACGATGGGTCTCAAAATACCGAACACAAAACTTATCATTGCAATCTTCCATTTCTTCAGCATCCGACAGTGAAGTGGATAAAAAGGAAAATGAAACAGAAAACGTATCAATGAACAATAATAATTTAACAACCGAATTAAATGAATTACAAACCCAGTCTGATGATGAAGATATTCGAGAATCAAAAGACGATTCTGGGGTAGAAGAAATTCACGAAATTTACCATCGCAGCCTACGATCACATACAAGAACATTTAAGAAAATGTTAAATGAAATGCTAGAATGCAAAAAATCAATGCAAATTATAGATTCACACAAAAATCTAAAACCATCATCAATATCAGAATCAGCACATACGATGAGGAATTAAATGACAGTGACAGCAACACCACATCAATTATTTTATATTAACAGAGGTATCAATTTCCGTTCCATAAAATATCACAACACTTCATTTTAATAAAATATTAACATACAATATATTAATATAGTTAATTATTAATTACATTTATTACAATTTAATTTAAGTTATTAATAAATGCATAATTATAAGTTCAATTTTCATTGTTAAATAATAAATAGTAATAATAAATTTCATTTTATGTATACCTTAATTTACTTGCACCACGTTTTCTATAACATACAATATATTAATATAGTTAATTATTAATTACATTTATTACAATTTAATTTAAGTTATTAATAAATGCATAATTATAAGTTCAATTTTCATTGTTAAATAATAAATAGTAATAATAAATTTCATTTTATGTATACCTTAATTTACTTGTACCACGTTTTCTTTTTCTTATATTTATTTTCAGCTAACCTAAAAGTTCATAAAGGTGTATTTTCGTGTGCATGTGCATGTGCATGTGTTTACAACTGGGAAAATAATATTATTTTATGGAGAAAAGGTTCTTTTAAAATACGGATATTTGGTTGTATTTTTAATGTGATTGTGTTGTGTGATTGAAAGTGGAAAAAAACCAAAAATAATTGTAATATTCATAACCGTTTGAATAAACAAAAAATTACATAAATAAGTTTTTTTTATTAAATATATTGATCAAATTCTTGTCCTTCAACTTTTAAACGTTATGACGCGAATTATAGTATTAGAATAAAAATTATATTAATATATAGCCTAACATATGAGATGACACATAGCACATAATATTTGTATATATATTTATAAAATGTAGACATTGTTTATGGAATTTTACCTACATTCGAATATTACTTTATAATTTAAAACTTAATTGCAAAATTTCATTTATTATAATTGTTGTTAACACATTAAATGAACAGAAACAACTAGAAGTAATAAAGTTGAAAATTATTGTGCAAATGCAATTGAACGTATAAAGAATATATTCGACAATATTAAAGGGTATAATACGAAATCCATAGAAATTCAATACTATATATAGAATTGATGTATGGATATATATAAATATATCCAAATGGATATATATTGGTAATATATAAGATCGTGAATATTAATGCTTGTTGACTGCACGCGGATAATTTAATTTTTATTATTTCAGATATAATATCCGTTCATTCATGAAATGTAAAAGAACAAAAAAAAAATAAATAAGGAATAAAAATAAAATTATTTGATGATAGAATGTTGGGAATTTCATATTCCCTTATGCACAAACTGTTCATTTTTGTTTTTTTTTCTTTTTTTTTCGGTATATTCAAGTTATAATATATTTCATATATATATATACATATATATATATATATATATATGGATGAAATGAATATACAAATGAATGAACGCATCATCAGCTAAATTTTTTTCCTGAATATTTTATAACGTTTTTTTGTTATATAAGGCAGCAACCCAAATTTATGGACCAAAAATAAAATTATATAGTCTTGAAATTTTCTCTTTTATGATTGCGTGTCAGCCTAGCTATCTATATATATATATATATACCTATACATGGTACGCTTATAGCCTTCTCTTAAAAATATCTATATAAATATGATACCCATTGCATATCTGGATGAATACATCCACATATTCATAGTTATATGTAAAATATACAGAGAAAAAAAAACCCTTGAAAAGCAAAAGATTTTCAATCTAATTTTATGCTATTTCATTTTGGCTGTTTCAAACCAATAATATATTTTCATTTTTATTTAACTTTGTATCGTTTGGGTTTCATATATACTTCCTTGTTGTTGTTGTTGTTGTTTTCGTCCTTGTTGTTAATATATACGAATAAATACATATATTCATATATACATATTATTGTATCCTTTTTAAATTTATCGATGTTGTTTAACATTTTTTTTATATCCGTATTTAATACATGATATATATTTTTCTGATATAACATTTTGAAATGTGTGAAAAGATACAAAATTATAAGTTATGGAAAATTGTAATATTTTGTTTTGTTTCTATTTTTTGCGATTGTATTTATTATGTTGTTATATATTTTTATTTTTGTAGTTTATATAACAGTTTCCATTCACAGATCATGAATTTTTCTTTATTTTCAACCTCATTTTACATTTATTTAATATATTGTTTAATATATGGATATCCAAATTTTATTATTTGTAATGCATTATATAATGTATATTAAGGATATAATATATATATATTTAGGTATTATTTTATTTTATTATAGGTTATTTTTTTTTTTTTTTTGTGCAACATTTATTATAATATATTATAATATAAATATAGCAATGATATTCTTGTTTGACATATGTGTGTGAAGCTACATATATCATATATATGCATAGAAACGTGAGTGTGAACTGTGAAATATAGCATCATTGAATATATATTATAATGTTCTATGAACGCATTATGCAAATCAATTTATACATACCTATAATAACAGAAAAGGAACATAGAATGAAAAATATTATTGAACACATGCAATTAAAATTCATGATGTGCTTATCATGCGATATTCACAACAAAAATTTTTTGTAGGATATTTTTCATATAGACATATTACACACAATTATATCCACTTAATTTTCAAATAGAAATATATAATTAACACCATTTTAATTGTTGTAACATTCTGTGAATTACTATAACATAAATTATATTACAAAATTTTTTACATGCATATACCGGTTTATTTAATGGTAAACATAAAAGTTCAGTAAAAAAATAATCATATTATTAAACGCATATTTACTTTAAATATAAATGAATTTATATGGATATAGATATGTATTGATATTACAGTTCACATATTTTATATTATAATGTATTATTTATATGTAAAAGCGATAACATCATATATGATATATAAATTACCATATATTATATTATACTATATATATCTTTTCAGATATAGCAGAAATATATATGGCGAACTTTCAAGCACTATATAGAAAAATGTTTCTTCTATTTTTATCGCTGTACATATAGCTATAATTGTGTGATTTTTTTTTTGCATACACTACTCACAATATATAAAATGCAATCTATACATATATATATAGTCGTAATGAACCAATATTTTATAACTATATAGTATAACAGAACTGCATTCAGAATGAGCATTTTTCAAATTGTTGACCCAGCAAAACCATACACTACACTAAATAAGGTAAGCATTTTCATGAATTTATTTTTCATTTCTATACATAACCAAATAGGACAAATTTATATATGTGGATAAATGTATATATGATGTCTATATAAAAAAAATTCAACACGGTAAGGTATGCATAAGAGCATAGATATATATGAACGAACAGCACAAACTTAAATGACTTTTTTTCTGTAAAATTATATATATATATATATATATGTATGTGGCAGGTATATTTTTAGTTGAAATAAATGTATTCCTCATATATGACATTGTGTGAATGGAATGTTTTTAAGTTTATTTTAACAATTTTTCTGGGTTTTTATTTTAAATATTTATACATTTATCTATACATATACATTTATATGCATATGTACATACTATATATATATGAGTTTATTTTTATAGATAAAGTTTTTGGTGCCAACTTAATATATTTTAGATATATTGCTGTATATATAATACCGCTCTATTACATATACAATATCTATATATACAAAAAAGTATAGTATATAGGTGGTTAAATGTTATGCAAAAAAAAAAAAAAAAGAAGAAGATTTCAACTTTAAAAAAATTCATCTAAAATACGAAGTACAATATAATAATAAAAAAAAGTATTTTCTGTTTAAATTTAAATACAAAAAAATGTATACACGTAAATAATATAGGAATATACAAGGAAAAGTTATTTGAAATACTATAATTATTTATTTATTTTACTTCTTATAAAACATATAGAATTAAATAAGTGTTGTGTATGAGAAAATTTAA
Source organism: Dilophus febrilis (assembly GCA_958336335.1). Taxonomy (NCBI): domain Eukaryota; kingdom Metazoa; phylum Arthropoda; class Insecta; order Diptera; family Bibionidae; genus Dilophus; species Dilophus febrilis. The sequence continues at coordinate 3,506,972 of OY284470.1, read as the reverse complement.
TAGACATATATGTAAGGAAAATGTGCTTATATATAGTTATAGAATAATTGTTATTTTGCGATAAATATATATAATAATTTATTGATTATATATATTTTGGAATTTTGTATGCTTTTGTGCATATAAAACAGCTATAGCTTAAAATTCTGACAATATTTCGATCCATTCTGAAATGGATTTGTACGATGTGTGATACGGATAAATTTAAATTTGATGTTAAAATCAGCAATTTCTCCAGAAAATTCTTTTCATTCAATTCACAGAAAAACCCTTTGTGAAGTAAATTACAAAAGTAAAAAAACAAAATTACTATATGATACATGAAACGTTGTTAATTAAATAGGTAAATATTCATTATACATCGCATACGTATATAAGAATACTCAAATTATGGGCTCTTATCACAATTGATTCATTTTGTAAATTGCTGAATTACATTATATCGTTATATATATGCACAAGTTATAAAATTGTATCGTTCTTGGAAAAATTCCAAAAATCTTCTTCTTTTTTTTCATTTTAATATTCATATATATACATACATTGATTAGCGATTAACACGAGAATTAGTTGCAAATGAATATGTAAATTTATTCTTGAATAAAATTATATATCACATATTATAGTAACTTTCAATGAACAAAATGCATTTCTACTCATTTATACACATAGTATATACGCGTGTTATATACTTATTTCGATATTGATATTAAAAATTAGTTTCTAAGAGGTATATATAATTACTTTATATTATATAGTGACATCGATTGGTTTATATAATTTAATATAAATGATATTAAAATGAATTTTGCACATAGCATTTATATATAATTATAATGCAGCATAAGGGAATTATAAATTAAATAATTCCTTTTCCGCATAACAGAGAGTATATATATATATGTACTCGTATATAGTAATTTTTTTTAAATGAAAAACGACATAGAATGTTCAAAAGTATATTTTAAATGTTTAAATTAAATCAAATGTTAAATGTACAACTTTTTATGATGGCAATTGATATATATGCTTTATCCGTCAATTCAATCTTCAATTATGATCATGTAAATGGTTATACTATAGAATAAAATTACAAAACGCATATATCTATTATCTAACAATATATCTATTGTTGTTCCATAGTGTATTTTTATATGATATTTCTAACATTATATTGTAAATTTTGACCTGTTGTAATAAATCAAATTCATTCTTTCGATTTTTTTTTTTAATAGTAAAACCGGTTAAGCATATCTCGATTTTTGGTTCATTATTTGTACAACACAAAACTCCAGTCTGTCAATAGGATGACATATATAAAATTAGTTTGAAACGACCAATAAAGTCGAATTGGGTTTTCCCTAATAATTTTTGTTAAGGTCGAGTTAATATATTAATTTTTTAAAGGGCATATATAATATCTATCAGACAAAATCATGCCAATTAAAATTTCTACCATTATTATAACTAAATAATACATCAAATATCAATATAAAAATTGATTTTATTTGTTTGATTTAATCAATATATATTATATATAAAAGGAAAAATATTATATGTAAATGTATTTATATATATATATATATGATTCCATACGATACAATAGCGGTTAAAAGGTTAATAAAATTAATGAAACTTTATACCCTTATATTTATATTTATTTATACATTTATCAAAATATGTATGTGTATATATATTAAAAATATTGATATTTATATTGTCAACGCATATTATATACATGATACAACGTATGTACGTCTAATATGTTTATATGTAACTTGATAAAATATTATAAGTTATATAATAATGCAAATATATATTTACATTTGTAACTTAAAGGCAATTAATTTTTAGAACTCTTACATGTTTTTCCTTTTATACCAATACAAATACATGTGAATATTTATACATATATATATCATATATACTTCCATTAGGATTGAAGACAATTTGTTATATGCGAATATCTCTTTTCTAATTAATAAATATTTTCAAAAGGGTTTTATATACACATATTTTTATGTATATCTATATCTATCTATATGTTATGTAATAAAAATATGTCCTTCCATTTAATATTTTATTTTTATTATTTGTATCTAAATAAATAAATATATATATATAGTTTGTGTTTCATAACATTTCTATATGTGTTCATATATGAATAAGAATATATTTTAGAAGAAGAATTAATTTGTAAATAGATATGTATAATAGAAAAGATATACATTTACTCATTTGATTGGTTCTGTCTATCTATATATATATATATGTATATAATAAACACAAAAGATATGCATATATATTTATATAATTATTTAAATAAATAACTAAATTGAAATAATCAAATAATATATATATTTCTTTGAAAATTACCACCATATAAAAACACATAAACATTATTATGACATATATATTTAATATTTTTATTGCTTTTTTGCGATATAGAACTTTTCAAATATATTTTACATAAAAATATTTTCATAAATGATGTATTTATAATATTTATATACATGTGTAAATAATAACATAACACATAAATATATGAAAGAAAACCGCAACAATTAACATTTATCTCTTATTTTGTGGCAATCCCTTTGGGTGACATATGTTTTCTCTTAAAGATATTTAAAACTTTCTATATGTATAGTATATATATATATTGTGAAAATTTGTCACTAAATTATATTATTTACATGGTGTATCGCTTCAATATTTTAAACAACATTATTTTCTTAATGTCCACAATACTGAAGAACTATAAAAACTATCTGAATTTTACGTTGAATTTGATATTTTTCAACCAGCTAATTACCGACACCAAAAAGACTTCAAATTGTGAAACCAACAACTGAAGAAGCCTGATATGTTATCCAACAATAAAACATTAATCGTCGGCGGTTGTAAAATACACACATTTTTTTTATCGGTTTATTCAATGATTCTGTATTTATTCAGATTTTGTATTTGGTACTTTTTCTCTATATTTAAGTTTATATCAGAGAACAATATACATACACGCTATATATATATTAATTTATATAAGTATAATAATATTTATAATTATTTACAACACAAAATTATTTACATATATAAATAAAATATCATATACATATACAAAATTTACCATCTTTTAAGATAAATACAATAATTACCCTAAGGATATGAAACTAATTAGCTGGGAAAATTATTTTATTTCATAAACATATATATATAGTTAAATTATATGCAATATATTATGTTTATATTCGTTTATATAGGTTTTCATTATAAAAAAAAAACATAAACTCATATATGTACTATATATTATATACAAATATTATGTTAAACTATATACATATATAGGTATACAAATATAGATAAATGTTCTATCAAAAATATACAAAACAATTTAAAATGTTATTATTAGTACACATATATAAATAAATATTTGTTAGTAAAATGATATATAATAATAATTATGCAAAAATAATTTTTATTATATACCTATATATACTAAATAGCAAAATACTTTGTATATATGAAATCATATAAATGTAAGTATATTTACATTTAATAATGTACGGCGTATATATGGATACGTGAATATGTAAAAATAATCATATGTATTTATATTTTAGGAATATTATTTGAAACAAAACGCATACAAAATAAATGAAATTAATTTTATATTAAATACGTATATATATTTGATTTGTAAACAATTTACAATATGATTTAATTAACATATATATATTTGTATAATTATATATAAGTTTAGATATCGTATATTTAACATAAAATTATTTACATAATTTATTTCATATATATGTATGTTATATATATATATGTATGTTATATAAATATAAATATTTTATTATTTTATGTTTAGAATACAACATATTTTGTAACTAAAACAACTATCAATATGTTGGAGTGGAGTGTTCGATGGTCGTTTAGACTTTTTGTTTTCTTTTTTCGATATATTTGAATTAGCAATTTTAAATGGTAAATTCGTACAAAGCTGAAATACAAATACACACCTGTAAATATAAATAAAAAAGTTAAGATAATTTTAATTCCAAATAATATCTTTTTATTTTATATAAAGATCTCTTCCATTCTTTCTATATATCCTTAAATAATTTGACATCCCATTTTTGTTTTTTTTTATTAATCCAATCATAAATCTATTATGTTAAAAAATATATTAAAATATTTTCACTGGTAAGGAATTCTATTGCAAAAAGTATAACGAATGGAGGTCCCATCAATTCAATCAGATTCACATTAGCATTACAAATATGCTTTAAAAGAACGCAATTATTTAGTAAAAAGTGATTGATTTTCGATATCAATAAATATTAAAATTAATTTTCCTTTGTTTATTCAATTTTTTATTACAATTATTCCTTTGTCTATTCAATTTTTATTTTTAAATACATAGTATTTATTTCAATTTAATATAATTTTTTATATTAATTGTAAAATATAAAAATTAAAAAAAAAAACATAGTTCTAAAAGAAGTTTAATAAAAAAAAAAAATAAATATAATACATACACTTTTATATAAGCAAACTTTTATACAAATTATTTATTCTAACTTTATAAATTTTACTATTAAAAACAATTTTCGAAATATAATAGAGTACATATTTTAATCTTTCCTCAATTCTAATTTATATATATATATATATATATATAAATGAATATGTATAAATTTAAAATTTAAATAGATATACTTATATTATTATATTTATATGCCGTTGTATATCTTGTATATATATATATAAATGTTATTTAATCTAAAAGTTTATTATAACACATTTAAATGTTAAATATAAATTTTGTGAATTCGCAGTATACAAAACATATTATATAACAAAAACATATATTAAAAGTATATACGTATATATGGAATTTTAAATATGTAATTTACCAAAATATACAAATATGACATTAATATTTACTTAAAATTTTTCTTAACATATAATTTACCTTGGCTATATGACACATTCATATACATGCATCCAGGTTTAAATAAAATAAAATGCGTGTTTCATATTAAATGAATTCTTATGAACATAATTTTGCTTTAACGCAAAAATAAAAACGAAAACGGGTTATCTAAAAATCATTGTTAAACATATAAAAATAAAATTTAACACCAGACATCAATATTATATATATATATAGATCTTAAATCGATTTTAACATTAATATCATATATTGTTTGATTATTTTATTATAAGGTTATAACTCCATTTTCCTATAAGATACAAATCATTTAAATAATAAATGTAAAAATATATTTTGTAACATTTTTCGTTATATTTCACTTTTAATTAACATATGTGCATAAAATGAAAACAAATTTTAATAAAACTAAATAATCGCTTTATGTATAAGTAAAAACTTTCCAAAAATTTATAATATGTAACTCTGTTCTTAAACATACAACAAAACAAAATCCTTTATATTTTTAATATATACAGGTGAAATAGTATATATATAAATATGTAGATCCTGTGCATTTACAATTAAAATAAGCACTCTATTTTATATCTGTATATATATAATAATATATTTAATTGTGTATGGTTGCATCCTATATATATCTGATTTTGTATATATATGTGCATTTTCATAATAAATATTATATATATGTTCAACAATTTTCTAAAATTATATCAGAATTATAATTATTATTATATTATATACAATATATATTTATATACGATGTATATTTGACACTATTCAAATATGTTTACGTATATTTACAAATTATTTTTACATATATACACGGGGAATATAGAAATATAATATATATAAAGATTATAATTTATAATATGTTTCATAATATATATATTTGTGACAAAATCTATTATTATATATTATTATATATTCACTTTTGTATTATAAATGTATAATTCAAATGTATTTTATATTAATATATAAATATACAAAAACATATTTTATATTGTTACTATATATGGATTTTGAATAGAATTTGATTAAAAATAAACATAAATTACAATGTAGTTCCGAGTTTTAGTCTATTCACTTCGATACCCGCTTGAAAAACAAGAAATCATAAAACCAAAAAGAGAAGTTGTAATGTTGTTGCGGAAGGTAAAATCAATCACCATCGACCATTTAGTACATTTTACAGCTACCTTTTATTATGCTTTTATCTAAAAATTTAATTAATTCATATAAAAAATTTGTAAGTAATCCGTAATAAACGTAAATTCTATAAATAGTTGACCTATTTTTTTATGAAAATTATTTTCAATTATTTATATAATGAATAATGACGATTCATTTTAAATTTATTAATAATATCTAAATTATATATAAGCAACAAATGGCAAATATAGTGGATGTCATAAACATATATAAAATATGCAGGATATATAGATATACATATACAGATAAAGGTTTTATATATTTAACATATTTTTAGATACATCCTTTTTGAAATCTAGCCAAACTATAAATTTATATATATATGGATATGTATATGAATTCAATATGAAATGAATAAAAAATATATACGAATGAAAGGTAAAACATTGCATTTTACAATGAAATTTCTTAAAAAAATGTTTAATTTATTACCGTATAATATATATGCAGCATATATATTTTTTATTAGGTAATTTCAAATGACATTTAGGACAATTTGGCACAAGAATTGATGTATGTAACATAAATAATTTAAAAAAAAATGTTATTTTTTAATGTGTATGGCTAATGTGTATATATCCAATTATATTATATAGTTAAAATAATTAACGTCTGTGGAATGTGGAATTTGATATATGGAGAGTTAAAATTATTTATATATTTCAGCTAAAAATGATCACAAACAATTGTTATTTCAATATATATAATAACGAAAATAATATTAAACTTAAAATACGCATCTTAAATATCTTATTGAATTATCTGCGCTCATTTCGTAAACAAATTTCCAATTAAACTTATATTTATTTAAATTAATATTAAATTATTTGAATATCCAGAGATTATGACATTTATTTTTTTTTTATATGTTTTTATAAAATTGAATTTACAAAAATACTCATTATTATATTGTTATATATCCCATATACTATATATAATTGTGTATACGTTCGTTTATAAATATTTATACACATATCATACAATGAAAAAAGTTATGTATAGCTATATTATACAGATATATATAGTTTATGATAAAGTATATACAATTTATCAATATGATGTACGTTTGTGTATAAGTATATGGTAAAGATTATCTTGTGGGCGTTCTTTAACAAGTTTTCATAATAAATAAATAAAATCGTAAAAAATAATATGTTTTTCTGTTATATAAAAATGTTTATTTGTACATGTATAAATGTATATAAAGGTAAATGCATAGATATCCAATATATATATTGCTTACAACATGCTCCAAAGTTTATAATAAACTTCGTTCGCGAAACGTTTTTTTTTTTTTTTTGATTAACTATTTCAATTTGAACCGATCGGTATAAGAATGTTAAAGAAATAAAAAAGGAAAACATTATTTCTAACAAATTTTTATTATTTATACAAAGGATATTAAAGTTATAAAAAAATAGGTTTGGGTTTTTTTTGCATTCAGAATTATTCGATGCCCATCTATATATATAAACACAATGTAAACTCAAAAGTATATTAAGTTTATTATATATATATATATGATACAATGGAATTATGGTGAAGACAAGAAGTGTAGGTAAAAATAATAAAAAAAAACGTTGAAATAAAATTTAATTTAATCTAAAAATATTATTATGTACAAATAAAAATCCATGTTTATATATGTGTATATGTCATTTCTTTCTTAATATGACCTTTACCATTTTAAAAACATTATTATATGTTCTTGAAATTCATACAATATATGTACCGTACTACCTCACATATAACAAATATAAATATATATTCATATCTATCTGGAAAAGTTGGTTTGATTATGTCATATTATACAAAAATAAATGCATACCGTATCTATATGCATATAGCTCTCTATGAGAAAAGGTGAACACTTTTGCCAATATTATACAAAGTACCACTATACACATTTTATATAAACATTCATATATATAATATTAATATATATGTATATGAAAGAAAATATTTTATTACATATATACATTTTTTATAAATGACAAAGAATCAACAGTTTTAACCCGATTTTCATGGTGTTTTTTTTCCATGTTTATTTGCTTGTTTGTATAATCATACAATATGGAACGACTTGAACACAAAAGTAATGCTGTAATATATCCTAAAATATATAAAAACATTTTAAATTTAAATACATCATATACATATATATGGATCTATAAATAAATGTTAGTATAATCTAATTTAATTATATGTTTATTAGAAATTTTTTTATAATGTTCATCGCATACAAAAATAACAAAGATGTATGAGGATATATATATTCTATATGCAATTATAATCTTAATTTAAAATGTATATCTAAAATATAAATATACTTATATAGAGAAAAAATTGTCAAATATTCAATCTAGGATAACCCAAAGTTTTTCAATAGTGTATATTATTATGTAGAATATATAGAATAACATTTATATTTCTATTATTATGGTCATAAAGAAAACCATTTCCAGCTGCGCAGCCAAATATAATAAACCCTAAAAATTTATTTGAAATAAATATCATTGGTATTGGTAGGTTGAATTCGTGTTAAGTTTCTTGATCAAAATTAATTCAACTAAATCGATTCCGTTACGGTTTCTTAAGTTCATCAAACGCGAACTATATTAAAAGTTGCCTTAACATATATAAAAGAATTTTTTTCCTTTATTAGTATTATTATGTGGTATTATATTATATCGACAGAATGTGACAAAAACAACAAATAAAAAAAAACAACCTCAATATACTTATTATCATTTTTATTACATTATACAAATTTACTTTACATGCACAATACACGATACGAATATTTACATTGTATTTTTTTCTTTTTATTGTCATTTTGTATTATATATACCCATCGCCATATCACAAATTTGTCACATATGTGAGCTTTTATTTATATATAAATATATATGTATATGTACATATATGTTCGTCGAAGGATATGTTAAGTTAAGGGATAATAATACTGATAAGTACATAGAACAACTTATATTGTATCGTTCCTATGTATATATTTGCGTATATATATACATACCATATATCGTCGTATATTTACATTTTAGAATAATTTAACATTTACGTCACGAAAATAAAACGTTGATATTTCCATTTTAAATTTTGTTTATATTTGATCAAAATCAAGTAATTGAAAAATTTAAATTTTTATGCCTCTATATATATATTATCCATCTATTTAAAAGCTAAATTTATATATATATATATATCGTAGATATAGCCACAAAGATAAAGATATTTATATAAGAAAAAAAAAAAATAAAAATATTATATTGAAGAAAATATTTTGTGACATTATACTTAAATATCTATAATATGTATAAATATAGTAGACGTATGTATATATATGTTATGTATATATATATTATATGGCATGTCGTTGGTTTTTGGTAAAATAATAAAAAATAAAACAACATAAAATAAACCCATTTTTGGTTGATGGTTTTTATTATTTTTATGTTACATCTTTTCTTTCTCATCAGAAACAAAAAAAAAACAAACAAACAACAAAAAAATGTATAATATAACTACTTAATAATAAGCCGATTATGAGGGTGTATATATACTGTATATAGATACGCATTATAAATACCAAAAAATGTCTATATAAATAGATTAAATATGTATATTTTTATTATTATATGCATTGTATTAAAAAAAAAAAAAAAGGGAAAATTTAAGATATAAAATAAAATTAACCTTTTATTGTAATCGCATATATATCCATATACATTAATGTACTCTAGTTCTATATATATAAATGTAACAAAAATAATGACAAAAAGAACGCGTATAAAATCTTATTTGGCACATTCAAAAGTATTATAGCACATTATGCGTTTATAGCAGGTCATGTGCAATTGTATTACACTGCGATTATACTTAAATTATTTATTATATACTTTTTTTCTTATGATCAAACAAAATATAAAAAAAATAAAAATAATAATATTATTTAATGTTTTAGAAATGCAAAAATAATTTTTTTTTTAATTTGGAGTTTGAGTTACATCAATACGAAAAACCACAACCACACATTTTGAAACAAAAGAAAACGTAAAATTATATCCCTCAGTATATATATACACCATAAACTATATAGGGGATAAATAATACAGAAAAGGATATTTTTATATTTATATATATGTAATGCGATTTAATTCAAGTTGTATAATTTAATAACATTTCATTTACATTTGTTTTTTGTTTATTTTTTCTCTCAAATTAATCTCGTTTATATTTATATCTCGGAATGAATTTAAAATCTACACGTTTATATAAATATTAACAAATATTTTTTTTTATCATTGTATGTACTTTATAGTTCGGAAGATTTATGTATTTTTCTTAAACAATTCATCTAAGTATTTTCTTAAACAATTCATCTATGTATAAACGATAACGGGCATTACCACTGTAATCCACAAACACAATTATTTTTAAGTATAAAGAAAGGAATAAATCGTATTCATTTCTGTAATCACATTAATATATAATCATTTAAAACTGAACATCTCCAAAAATGTACAAAAAATCAATCAGGTGAACTACAGAATTATCCATTCAAAACACTTTAATTTTGGTGTTATATTTTATAGAAAAATTACTGAAAAAATTAAGAACATATTTACTTAAATTTAATTTGACATCATTTTGTATATATAAAATATATAGTTATGAAATTCTATGAAAATATATAGTTTATCCGCAATTATCTTTTTTTGAAATAATAAATCAAATCCAATATATAACATAATATATATATATTTATATAAATATTTTTTTTTAATTATACGAAATGGATAACCTCATTTTTAAAATAAAATATAAAATAATAATTTTATACTTCTTAATGGTAATAAGGGTAAATATAAAGGTAAAGGATAATAATAAATATTAATATTTAATTCTATAACGGTTACCATATTTGAACATTTTATAAAAAAAAAAGTCCATCAGTACATTTAATATTTTTTGTTCGACTCGGTGTATTAAAATTTATTAACAAAATTGTCTTAACTGACGGTGGAATAACGCATTTAAAAAGAATCATTTCTATATTCGTTAAAAATTAATATTACAAAGTATGTTATTTAAAGACATAGCTTTTTGAAATCATTTATAGCAAACGAAAACAAAATATATGAGATTGAATACCTTATTTTCAATATATATATATAATGTAACATTTGAAAACATTATCGTTTTCTAAATCTGTTCAGTGTTCTTGTTAATTTTCATTGGCTTCCTTCCTTTCCACAAAATGAACATAATATTTTTATGTTTTAAAATTATGATCCTCATTTATTTATATTATATATATATATGTGGTATATATAGATTATATTTTTTTTCATTTCTTCCATATATAATTCAATATATTTATATTCAATATATAGAAATACTATATATACTTATATAGTTCGCAATTTGTAATACATTTACATTAACGTTCATAACGTTTCATTTAATATAAAAGTTTATATAATTTACAAAACATTATATACGATGGAGAAAATCTCAAATTACATCTATTAATTTTGTATCTTGTCTAGAAATTGGATTATATTTAGTATAGTATATATTATATGTATATACGCAAAGAAAGACTATATATATTATGATATTATTTATAATGAAAAAGAAAAAAAGAAAAAATGAAGAAAAAAAATTTAGTAAATGTTTTAAGACAATGAAAAAAAATAAAATCACAGAAAGAAAAAGGGAAATGTAAAAAATATAATACACATAAAGATAATATATACATACATATATGTTACAATACAACGATGAACGAAAATGAACGATGAAAAAAGGTGTGACATCCTTTTTTCTTTTTTTTAAGCAAAAAATAAAAGTATTAATCCACTTAAATTCATTAGATTTAAACAAAAGGTTTATTTATGTGTATATACACTCTTCTTATATATATATACGAACATCTATCAGGTTCATTTAGATATATATAGATATACATATATACCAAGTTCGTATAAATACAGAATCTTGATCTTTATGAGAATACTATAACTGTCGTGTAAACCATTTGCTAGCTAAGTATACATTGTTATATTTTATGTATACCACAAACAAAAAAACATATAATCTTTTGTAATAGATTTTTATCAAAATAAATTTTACTATATACGGAAAGTTTAATGAAAATTAAAATGGAAAATTCCTTACTTAAATAAAATAAATTTAGATAAAAGTCAAAATAATACAAATATTAAACAAAACCACGTAATTATTTGTTACAAAATTTTTTTTTTACATATACGGGCAATACAGGCCTTACCAGTTTAAATGAATCTACAAAAGAGAGTGTAAAAATCTACATATATATATACTTTAAGTTTTATCTTACACAAAGTATATATTATAATATGTATATCACATTGCCTGCCAACAAAATATTTATTCTATAAGAAAATACATAGTTGTGATATAAGAATATATATATATTTCGTTATAACAAAACAAAAAAAAAATAAATACAATGTTTTTTTGCTCTAATATATACAATAAAAATTGTATACATAAAAAAAAATTACACTATGCATATATAATTATTATATATTTCACTATATATATACGTATAAAATATAAATAATAATTAGTTTACTTAATAAGGAAGTTATAATTTAGTTTATTCTTATAAATATAACTTGAGCTTAAAAGAAAGAAAAAAAATATTAAATAAAATCAAGGAAATTTACAAAACTTTATATATATACAATGTATTTTTATATATAATAAAATTGATTTCGCAGAGTTATTTATTTATATATATTATTATATACATAAAAACATGTATATAGTTATATAATCCTTTTTCAAAGCAATTTAATATGATCATTTTAGATTTAATAATCATAAAAATCATTTAAATATAGAATTTAATGGACCATTATTATTATTAAATTTATATCTTAATAATATATATGTTAAATGTAAATAATCTATAGACATTCATATATTCATATTTATTCAGTATTCACGTAATCGTTGTTATACGGTTAAAAAAATTTTCCATTTGATCAATTACAAATAAATACTATATAAGATATACTGCAATGATGATATACTTAATGAAATAAAATGTATTATTTTTTTTTTTGATATATAATGAGGCGTATGTAGTTTTATGTTAAAAAATACCCTTAATTTAATATAATCTACTATAAATTATTTGGATTCTATTTCAATAAATACATTTTTTTTTTTAAATTCAAATTAATTTAATTTATATGAATACATAAAGTTATCAGATAAGCGTATATATATCAATCAATGTTCAATCAAAGACTTTATTCTATCTAATATACATATATATGGTAACATGACAAAGAGGTCATAAATTTGTATAATTCATTGTTTACAGATAATGCATAATAGGTTTTTGTTATCATTGGGATATTATTTATAAAACATTTCTTATTACGGCTCACTCAATAAAGACAATTCATATATGGTAATGAATATATAAGTATCCAATTGATGACTATAATTATGATAATAAATTCTGTAAAATAATTTATAATAAAAAATATATTATCACCAATAAAATTATTAAAAAAATAAAAAATAAATAATAATTGAAATCTAAATAAAACATATCGTGAATTCATATACCACTCATTATATTATAATGTTTATAAATTAACAAAAGCACATATCATTCAGAAAAAATTAAAAAAAAAAAAAGCATAACCAAATATGAACAACATATTTGTCATATTGTAAATAATATATATATATAAACATGTAACATTTAATTTTATGTATCAACGCAGTAAATAAATCATTTTGATTTACATACATTTATATTGTATATATATATATATAAAAAAAACGCACAGGCATCAACAAATATATATTAATAACATAAAAATATGATACATATATATAATTAAAATGTGTATATATATATATATGTTATGTAAGCATTAACTCATATTTATTTTTATTTATCTCATAATTTATTCGTATGCAATACAAATAACCAACATAAAACGACATTAACAAAATAAAAATATACATAAAAAATAAAAATAATAATAACCAAACAGACATATACTATACAATATATATAAAAATATATGTGAACTAAATTATCAACGAACAAAATTTAAAAATTTAATGAATTTGACCCAAAACAAAAAAAAAATGTATATATACATATTGTTAAAAAAGTATTCAATGTACCATATATGAAACGTTAAAATGTAATTTTTTTTTTGTCATATTCTATATAATTATATATACAATCTCTATATACAAATTAATATACATAACAAAAAAATTTACACCAAATTATATGCATATAGCAGAAAAAAAAAATCATATACAAATACCACATATCATATATGTTTTATTATATATAAATATATCAAATGGATGTATCATTTATTTATATGGTTTTTCATTTTATATATAAACTGAAATTTTAATATGTGAATTACATTTTCATTTTGAAAATACTTTGTGGTATAATTGGTTAACTATATATATATATATATATATTTATAACAAATTTATATAAATGTTAAGTATATGTGTGATATTTTAATTTTTATAAAAAAAAAACAACAACTAATAACATAAAAAAAAAAAAAAGAATTGAAATTGATCCATGAAAAAGTTCACATCCACAAAAGCTCATCGGTAAATAATCAATTTTTTTTTTATTACATATGCGATATTCACTTTTTTATATTAAAATGTCAATTAACAATGTTGCAATAAGCACCTATATGCTTTAAACAGATTGTATGTGATACTTTGAAATTGCAAAATATAATGTAAATGAATGAGTATAGTGTAAATGAAACAAAATGTAAAATAATCGTTTACAATTTTTTATAATTTCATTAATTACATCTGTATTAATAAACGATAAAAGAAATGTGGATCTTCGAAAATGTTTATTTTCATTAATATATATCTTCTTCATATGATGTTTTCGCATATAGAATCCTCAACGTATATAGTATAAAATAATTATATGGATTACAATAAAATGGACAATAAAAATGGATATATGGATAACATTTAATTATACATATAAAAAACCATATAATAATTATATTCCATATATTAGAAGATATATCTAAATGTTACAAGTTCTATATAATATTATATAGGTATTATATATGTAAAAAGACAAAGTTGAATGAAATTTTGGTAACTTTGTATATCTAAGAATATAAACATTATTATTTTACATTATATCTCTATAGATATATGGTCATAAGAACGTCACGCACATAAGTGTATATTTATAAATGGGAATTATATGAGATTACATCTATATATATATATATATTTTATAGGTGAGAAATAAACGAAATTTCTTCTAAATATAAATCGGCATAATATATATAGTAATATACATATGTAATAATATATATACAGGTGATTAAATTAAGCCTTAATTATTATATATAATGTATATATGCTATATGTATATTATGGGCATACTTCAGAAGAAAATGTATATGCATTCATATTTCAAAATCATAACTAAATAGATCAAGGAAGATATATATCATTATTAGTCCAATACAAAAAGTTTATGATTCAGATTTAACAAAAATCATTTTATATATACATTTAGGTTTTCTCTTAATCGAATGAAGTCCATGTCATATATGTATTAACCTTTACCTGATATATTAATAAACAAAATTAGAAGAAGAGCTGTTATTATAAAGAAAAATATATAAATTATTAAATTGAAGAATTTCTTATCATAATTAAAAATATTATATATATGACAAATAAAATGACAAATAATTGATATATATGAAACAATAAAACAAATGAAAATTCGATATAAATACTCATCTTTGTTCGTTTCGTATATCTACATAACATCTCTGTATATCTAAATAAATGTATATTAACGTCAATATAGATATAAATGATTTTCTAAATAAATATAGATTTATATATACATGTACAGAATGTTTTACATACTGAAAAGCTATACATGGATATTTTGTTGTATTTTAATTATATAAAAAAAAAAGAAAATTGAAACATAAGAAATTATATCCTTATATAACGAAAAATCTCGCATAAATTTACATACTAAATATATATATTGTATTACAGGACATTATTATCAACGTATAAACATAATTGTCGCGAATTACATATATCTAATTATTATACACGGTCAATATAACATATCCTGTATTATTTATATATGGATATCACATAATGCATTTTGCAATTATATATCTCTTCAAATGTCAAATGTTTATATTATCTTATATCTATATATATATATATATATATAAATGTGTGTAATATCCTCGAATTCAAATCGACACTTGAATAAGCAAGATGATTTTGTTAACATATGTATATATATATATATATATATATATAGTAAAGATATATAATATATATCCTTTCCTTTGTATGCACAATCAAAGTTAGATTATAATTGCATATAATAACAGTATGTTATATTATTAAAACTATGTATATATATATCGTTCGAAAAAAATAGGATGTGCCAAAAGGGAAACGAATAGTTAAATGTTAATATAAATATATAAACAACTAATTATGCTTGTTTTTGGCTTGTCTTTCACATTTGCACAAACTGCAACAAAGTTTCTTGTATACGTATATACATTCTTTGATCTAGCAGAGTATTGTCTATATATTATCCAGTCCAGTCTTTTTTTTTTTTGTATTTTTAAACCAAACGACAGATGATTGTTCTTCATGTTGTCGATTGAAAACACCAAATTGAATTTATTTCACTCATCAATGGTATCACATTAAACTAAACAATGAACATACCGACTATACAAAAAAAAGCAATCTTATTCGTTCGTCCTTTTTGGCAGACCCTTCATAAAGTGTATATTTACATATCCCGATATATATAATAATACAAATAATATGTATATATGAAGGCATTATACATATATATATAGACGCAATATACAATTTCTACGAATCTATATGTATTATTTTATCTATATAAGTGCATATATATATATATAAATAAATTATTGAAGAAGATCTAATGTGTATAAATAAATACATTTATGTATTTGAATTTGTATATATATATATATATATATTGTTGTTAAAATTAAACAAAAACAAAACAATTCTCTACGTGCTAATCTTTTGTTCATTCAGTACATTAGTTATTGTTACATTAATTAAATCAGAATGTATCTGATGCGGTCGTATATCAAATATAACATGTATATAGTTTATATATATATGTATATATAACATGCATGTATACAGAATATTAATTGATACACATAATATATACATATGTATAATATATTATAATAAATAATATATATATAAATGTAAATAATATACATTCTTAATCTATCATTATGTTTAAATATGTATATATAGTTTTTATATATATATAATGTATTATTATCATTTTCATCAAATATAAATATAATATTTAAAAGTATTTAAAATTTACATATTACCATATATAATTTGCATATTCAATATTTTCATTTCCAATACGCATATATAAAGTAAAGACTTTAAATTTAATATACTCTGAAGGTTTATATATTATTGTACGAAATTAAAAGTAAATATTGAATAGGTATTATTTTTTTTTACATAAAAATATTGTTTATAGATAAATATTTTCGATGGTTGGATAATATAGCCGCGTATGCCAATTTATTTGGCATAAATTATATATGAAATATAGGATTATTAATTATTTATATACAAGAAACAAGAAAAGGTTAAAAAATATCAATATGAAATGAACATAATTATAATTGAAATTTTATTGGTTTCACTATGGCATTTGAATTACATATATTTATGCATAATTTGAAAGGATGTAATTTCTAAATTTAAAGAATTTCAATTATATAAGTATATAAATAATATCCTGATATAATATAATATATAACGTTTAAAGTAATTAATAAATGTTTTACAATGAATTATCTTGCATATTACACATCAGCAAATTTATTATAAATTGATCTCATGTCTTAATAACTTAAACAAATTGAATTTTATAAAACAATGAGATTCATTGTGGTTTTTTCTTCTTTTTCGAAATATAAAATATTGTTGCATTATCTTTCTATACTGTATAGAAAATAACATCATTGATATTATACAGCGAAAACAAAGGACTCACCTTTAATAATACAAGAAGTAACAATTGTTATATGATATTTTTACAGTTGAAACCTATTCCACCTATTCTGATGTCATTTTCAATAGTCAAATCGGTTTTCTTATTTAGTTGTTATTATCCTTTTATGATTATATTTTATTTCATCTTCAATATTTATTATTTTCACCATAAAATCAATGATTAATACCAATTTTTTTTATTATATCTCTGGCTGGCACCGAAATTGCAACATTTAAAAACGTGTATATAGTCAACCTGTATATATATATACGAGTATGTAATTATTTCTGACCGCAGATCTATATATATATATATATCTATTTCTATATACTATGGTGTTAAATATACGATGAAAAGGTTACATATTACACTATAATTTATTACTCATGCATGGTGTGATAAATACATAAAATATGTATATATAATATATCTAGGTTATGCTATTCAATTGATTATTATTATTAATACACAAATTATATTTCATAGATCTATCTATATATATATCTATACATATTTATAACATCAAATATACGTATAGCATTGCAAAGGTTAAGTATTTCACATAAATTTTGTTATCAAAATGTATTAATTATTAAATTATATCAATATATAAAATCTATATATTATATATATATATATATATATGGTATATAAACACATTTATTTCTTGTGTGCTATATATTAAGAATACCGAATAAATCTTATTTGAAAATATATGAATAGAATTAATATAATCTTAAAATTCTATTCATTCAATATATATAAAGTGTTTTTTAAAAGATTTTTTTAATAGATAAAAATTAAAAATCGGTTATGATAGAGATGTAATTTATTATATTATAAACAAAATATAAATTGTATTTTGATATTTATTTGTATTTGTATATTTGTAACTCTTTGACATATAAAAAATATTCCAATTTTTATTAAAGCACTTTGTTAAAATTAATGACAATAAATTTTGTTTTCATATATTCATATACAATAAAATCAATTCAATAAATCATATTCTTTGTATATCCATCCACATATCTATAGTTATATATGTATATGTCAATCATAATAATATATACAAAAGTCATATAAAATATATTATATATTTGCACAATCAATGTACAATGATAACGACCAACCCCTATATATATACATATATTGAAATATTTTAGACATCCATTTATTATTTTCCAATTAATTTAAGTATATACCTTTTTTTTGTATATGTATAATAAATATGGGTATATATAGTGACGAAAATTTTCTTTCTTTTTTATTTCTTTTATATGAGTTCCTTTCAATATATATATAAGGACATTACATGTCCTTATAATGTCCTTACATATGGAGAGAGATTTTTTTTGTATTTTTTATTCGAATTAAATTATATATATAATATATGAATGTAATAAAAGTAAAATTCTATTCATGTTTTTTTTTCAGTTTAGAAAAAATTTCACACAATTTTAATCGAAATAAACACTTGATAATGGACCTATTTTATTAAAAATTAAATTTATGAAGTAAATAGTTTGATTCAGTAAACATATATAATTGACAAAGCAACGATTCTGAATATTTATGTTCATTTTATTGATTAATTGCTGAGAAGTATTAAATAAAATATATTAAAGAATATAACTAACAAATATAACTATATTCTTTTAACTAACTGAAATTTATTGTATAAGATATAAATCCTGTATTTGAAATATATATAAGAAAATGTAATGATATATATTTGTGAAAAAAGTCTGTTTGAAAGTTAATGTTTAGTATACGATTAAAAAAGATAATATTTTTTGAATACAAAATATTTTATTTCATATATAGGTGCTATATATTATGTATATGTATAATATTTGAAAAGTCAAAAGAAATAAAAATAAATTACATATTCTGTGTATAATGTCGTCTCTTCTTAAATATATCTTATATCCATGCATTCACCACAATATCTGCAATTATTTTGTTAAATAATTATCAGATAAGATCCTTTTTTTTTCCTTTTCCTTTTTTGTCCTTTAGTCGTTTACTTTATATAAGTATATAAGAATTTATATAACATATTATATTATATTCACTTTTCTATTGTCTAAATTTTATCAATATAACAATACAATATAATAATAAAAATAATATTTACACAATGAATGTATGTATATGTGCAATAAAAATAAAGAAAATAAAAAAAAAAAAAAGTTTGTGAAAAACTTGTAAATGAAAAGCATATATACATATATCGTGGCTATATGTAATGTATATTGCTTTACAAGTCGTTTTCTTATCATTTATAAATGAATGGATATATGTATTATATTATGTTATTAAATGATGGTGTTATAAAAAATTATATTGTTAAAAGCGATCAAAATGAAAAATGAGAAAATGAGACTTTTCACTTTCTTATAAACCATTTTCCCTTCAATTTCAACCGGGTTTTCAATTTAATTTTAACAATTTTTGCAATCAAATTTTTCAAACAAAAAATGTATGCAAATCAAGTTGACTTAAAAAATTCAGAAAAATGTTGAAATTGAATTGAAAAATCAGAAAATTGATCGGCAAATGGTATAAATACTTATACTGCTTGATGATATATTACATAAAAAATAAAATGTTATTGTTATATATTATGTATTCTATATGTACACAGTGTATTTTATTTTATTTTATTTTTTTGTATAATGATAACACAATATAATTTATATTAAAACTTTCGTTGGTATACGCTAAAAACTATATATATATATTTTTTTTTATTTTATTATACACATTATTGGATATAAACATATATTGTTGCAGACAGTTTATAAGCTGTGTATAATTTAATGAGTAATATGTTGGAAGATTTTATTCGTTACCCGCACTAAATAAAATAAAAAAAAAATTATTGGTCTGCTACAGTTTAAACGCATGTATGTACGAT
The DNA here is from genome assembly GCA_958336335.1 of Dilophus febrilis. Classification (NCBI taxonomy): domain Eukaryota; kingdom Metazoa; phylum Arthropoda; class Insecta; order Diptera; family Bibionidae; genus Dilophus; species Dilophus febrilis. Next base: position 3,485,696 of record OY284470.1, on the reverse strand, counting down.
TGATATAGAGTATAGACACAGACTATTTATAAATTTATTTCACAAAATAAATATTGTCTTTTTTCTTTTTATTTTTAAGATTTTTAAAGCTAAGAAGAATACTATATTTATTTTTTCATTGAAGGAAATGGGTGTTCTTGAAAAATAATATGTAAAAAGGACAATATTTAATTTATTAAATAAATTTATAAATAATCTGTGTCTACGGTTGACACTACATGTTTAATTCCTGTTTAAATGTAGCATAAGAGATAGTTATTTATAAACAAGTTTGAAAAATCCATTGAAATTTATAATATAGGGGGGCGTAATACATTAATATATCTAGTATTTCTTTCGCACATATCACATATATACTGTTGTGATAATAGTCCAAAAGTATGTGAATTGTTATTTTAATAACAATATTATTATTCTATATATATTGTATTATAATAAAAAGGAAAACCGAAATGAATATAAAGTGAAATGAATAAAAACAAAAAAACAATTTTCAATTTTACACAAATTTACATCTACTACAATATATATATTTTGGTCTGTATATAGTCAAACAAACCACTTATCTATAGAACATCATCTTCTATATATATTACAATACAATAAATTAAAATGTTTCTATATACTGCACCTATATATATATATGAGACAATTCAATGGCCTTTTAAAAAGAGACACACACACAAAATAAAAAAAAAGGATAAATTGCCAAGGGAAATCAACACATGATGTTTAGTTTTCTTTGTTTATATATTTTTTTTTTTTTTATTCTGAACTTTGTACTTTATTTTATTTTTTTTTTATTATTATGAATTTCTTCTCTATATGTACCATTTTTTAAAAGTATTTCTACGCAAATATAATGTATTGGCAAAATGGCATTGAGGGTATATATCACAATTTTTTTTGTGTGCGTTAAAAATATCTATTCTATATGTATAAAATAAATTTGAAGTATAAACATCCAAAATATAATGTATATATAATGCGTCTCTATAACTATATATATATAAATGTATACTTAAATCTATTTGATGTTCATATACGCTAATATTCATTCCATTTACAGTCTCAAGCATTAACTCATTAATATATTATTGTTTTGTATTTATTGTTTGTTTAATTGAATTCAATTATCGATAATTTCTACCGCTTCTACGTTTAACAGTGCGAATACAATTTTGTATATCAATTAACATTTATATATTTAATATTACAATATATATATATATTTAGGTTTTTATGATCGTTACTGTATCCGAATGTCCTTTTTGGTTTATATACGACAATTAACATTTCGTTTTTTATAATGTATATGTGTTTTTTATAGGTCATGAGATAACTTTTTAGAAAAGTATATAAGGGCGATATATAAAATATAACCTACTTAATAAATATATATAAAAAAAAAATAAAAAATATAATTGGCTCTCTAATTTTAAATAAATTGAATAATTTTTATAAAGTGCTAGAATGGATGCGGTTTTTAATTCGTTTATTATACTCGTATAATTATCTACATTTTTACCAACTTTTTTTTTTTTGAAAAAATAAATACCTATAATAAGACTAATTAGTTGTAATTTTATGTCCGACGAATAATTTTTTGGTGTAATAATAACATGGATAAATTTATGTTTACTATAAATCTATAGATACGCAGTCTTTAACAGGTCATTTATAGACGATAGGGTTCCAATAATAAGGATTTTTTTATTGTTATGTTATCCGTAGTTAGTCAATATTCATGAATTTTATAAAAGATTAATATATAATGTTGAAATTTAAATGCTAATATTCGATTTAAATTAATAGGGTGTTTCCTTTAAAAAATGTATGTGCTCCAATTACCCTTAAAACAGAAACATTTTCATATACATATTTTGAACCTTATCATACTGTATAATATATATATATATATATATATACAGATTATAAAATGATATGATATTATATAATCTATCAGTGTATCTTAAAACGCAGTTATATATAATTAGAAAATAAATTAGTTAAACATATATATAATTATGTAATTAGCAACTAATATATCTGCACCATATTATCAAAATAAGCTGTCATATTATAGAAAATATAAAAATGTGATTAATTTCGGTTTTATTTTTATGTACTAATATAATATTATACATTATATACGATTTAATATTATATAGTCTATACTGATTTTATTTTTATCTATATAATTGAAATCCGCAAACCATATACCATATATATTTATATTCATGCTCCCGGTTATCTTTGTGCTATAGAAATATATATATACATAAAATACTCTTTGATATTACCATATAAATAAATAAGGAAAAATTTAACGGTCAATTATTGTTCAGATTTATTATATCCAACGAAAAGGAAACGAATTTCAGCTTAAACCATATTACAAAGAGATTATTTACACATTATTCCATATATGTGTGTACAATTTTATATAAATATATATATATATTTATAAATGCATATGCTTGAAGTTGAACTATATTTGTACAAAACTGTCTGTTCTGTGCGTGCCTCTTCCCTTATATAACATTATATACAAATAAGATATATGTATATACAGACAGTTTTACAGATCCGGTATTAAGCTTTATGCGGAATACTGAATTATTTTACGAAGGATATTCTGCATAATTTTCTTAGAATAATCTTTATAAATCAAATAGGAAAAATTATCAATTCATTGATGGCTTATTTCTAAGAAATATTCCACCCGACGTAAGGACCGTCATTGAGCGTATCCATTATTAACATAGTATATAGAAGAGAATACATAAGATAACATAAGAAAAAAACCCAATCTGAATTACATTTCTTGAATAAAAGAAATAATAAAATATAATACATTTCTATTTAGAAATTCTATATAATATATACGTATACACACTATTTCCAAACAAAGCCTTCATTATCTCTTTATTTTATGTATTTATGTGTACGAGTGAGTGTATATGCCATTATACTTTTTGTTTTATTTAATTTTTTTTTTATTTTATTTATTTTTTTTTTGTTTTTTTACCATTTTTTTTTTTTTTTTTTGTTTCTATTAAAGCCTTCAGGATATACATACAATAATGGGGTTTGTTGCTGCTTATTGCTATATGCTTACAGTTTTGTTACTTTCATTTGTTTTTTATTTTGCTTGTTTGTTTGCATCCATACACCATCCATACATATACAAAATATTTATCCTTGAGAACATGCATGTTAAAATGGGAAAAATAAAATATGAAAAATATGAGCAAAGATAGTATTTTCTATTTTATTATTCGTTTTTCATTTTTTATTTTGTTTTAATATTTAACTTCTTTTTATATTTTTTATTTTTTTTTTATTTTTGGGTACATTTATACATACACTTACATGAATTTAAAAATATATATAAAAAAAAATAAGAAATAAAATAATACATATATAGATGGCAAACGTATCTTAAGGCATATATATATATATTATATTATAAATGGATATGAGATTGAGATGGAATAAATATATTGTATGTATAGACAAACATACATTTTCTAATGGAAACAAAAAAAGCATATGGGAGTTTATCTTTATTTATAACATATGCAGAACTTGTATATATGAATTGTTAAATAATAGAAATAATTTTTTTTTCTGTACATTCAGCAGATATAAAAATATAATAATAAAATAATGAACAAAACAATATCTATATATATATTTCTAGAATATTAATAAATATATATTTAAACACAATTTTAAAAGCTCATAATTTTTGCATTATTCTTCAAATTATGTCAGATCCATTATTTTACAATGGCATATTTAAATAGATAAATGGAATTGTTAAATAGTACAATTTTTATTAAAATGTACATATCTAATGAAATGTAAATTATTTAAATATAACGATAATTTAATACACAAATATACCATTATATACTATATTTATTATTAAATATTAAAAATGATAATTACTTTTTATATTATTTATGCATATATACATTTTAAATGCACGACAGTTGAGTTTTCACTAGTCTTTCAGCATAAACTGTTAAAACTTTGTTGATTTTATCTATAAATATATTATTTAAATAATATAATAATATATGTAATCAGTGATATATTCTTTTTCTCATATACATATTAAATTCAAATCATATAAATAATTAAAAATAAAAAAATCCAATTTCATAATTTATAAATAATATTGTGTCAATTTAAATATATATATATAAATTATTTATAAATATATATATAGAATTGATAATCATAAACGGTATGTCTATTTTTTTTTTATTTAACAAAGTTAAAACTATTGAATAAATCAACTCTATTATATATAATTCTATATAAAACTAAAAGCCATCCTTTCAAAAATAAAATTTCTATTGCATTTCACTTATATTTTACACTCTCTACAAAGTACAAACATATATGGTATATTTATAAATAAACTAATTAAAAGTTATAACATTTTTATATATTCTTTCATATAATAAGTTGTACTATGTTAAAAGTTTCTTATATATATAGCTTATTATAGTTTCTGTGATTGCGTATATAATAAATAAGAAAAAAAAGAAGAAGAATAATTTTTACAGCATGCGATATAAACTATATATATATATGTATTTGAATATATAAATCCAGAAATGAACAATGTATGTATTAAAATTTTATATAAAATCGGGACAAAAACTATTTTTATAAATAGTTTTTTTTATAAAAATTTTTTTAAATTGACAAATGAAATTCTTTAAATACTTTACAATTTAAAATCATAAGGGATGAAAATGTCCCTTCTAGAAATGATTATAAAAATAATGAATTGATTTATTTATTTTTTTTTAAATCTTTTAAGGTTATCCAATGATTTTGTTATTTGACATCCTGGTTCAGGCTCAATTCATAGATTAGTTCTTATTCATATGTACTAAAATAAACATATATGTAGAAAAGCAACCAATAATATTTCAGAATTAATAACAAAAAAAAAATTTTATTTCCTATTCGATGTATATACCATACATATATCTAAATTGGATTTTCATATAGTGTTGATAAAACGATAAATATAATAGTTCTTTTTTGTGATAATGAGTGTACTGATTTACACGAAATATAAGTTGACACTGTATATATATTAGGGACATCATATACACATCCAAAAAAAAAAAGTGATGGAGGATAAAAACACCTATATATATTCTGCTCACACATTTAAATCAGATTATTCGACCCATGAAAATATGCGGTATCCCCATAAGGGCTCTTTCAGATATTTCTTTTTGTTTCGATTTGTTAAATTTTTATAAATAAGATATACAAGAAAATATCCGCAGCCACGCAGCTGTAAATGAAAAAAAAAAAATAAACTCTATATGTTGAAAAACAAAATATAATATAGTTTTGTTGTTTCATTTAAATAAAAACTCATGTTTATATACCCATGGATATGTTGTTCATATATATGAAAACTATATATGAACATAATAATACACATTAAATTGTAAATAATATTATTGTATATCGAAAAATATTCAAAACAAAAAAACTATAAACAAATTTTTCTTCTGTATCTTACTGTGTATATACAGAGACAACAGAGATTCAAATAAATATATATATATAGATGATTTTTCAGAACTTTAATAGAAGATTTTTTTACTCTTTTGCTTTATCCAAAAAAAAAAAAAAAGTTTTGTTTACAAAAAAAAATATGCACCTTTTAATACAGTCAAACAACATTATTGTGTCATATAATGATTCGATATAACAGAAAAAATAAAAACCATGTTTGGGATGCAATTTTTTATGAAATGTGTGCTTGGGAACAGTTGACTATATATGTAGTAAATGTTAATTTATACCTCTTCAACCAATAAACAAATATCTGAAAATTATGATTTCCAATTACGCTTTACAAACTATAGAATAATAAGCACACAAATATCTGTTGTTTAACTGTGATGAAATGTATCATATATATTTCGTGGAAAATGGTTTTAGTTCAAGAAAAATAGTATTTCCAAGTATATATAGTACATAAAAACCCATATGAAAATAAAAAAAAAAAACAACAAATAAATAAAATGAAATATATTGTAAGATGTTGATATTTGTTTTATATGTCAAAACCGTAAATTTATGTTTGTTTGTTTTTTTTTCTTTTAGTAATTTGTTGTTGTTTATATGCAAAAAGTAACAAAATATCTTTCCTCCTTTTATATGATTTTGTATATTTTTATATGGTATCAAGTACTTCGAAAATAAACCTACACATTTATAGTTATATTATTATATTATACATATTCCTGGAAAAGACAACAAGGTTATATGTTTTTATAGGATTATCAAAAAAAAAATAAAAAAATTTAATGGTGTTTTTTTATATAAATATTAATAATATTATATATCTATAATATTTGCTTTATGATATGTTTAAAAGGTTCTTCTTTTGTTGCCTATCCCTAATTGGATGTCAGCGGTCATATGATATTGGCAACGACGTCCTGAAAGATGTTTCGATCCATTGCTGAATGGATTAAATCGCCAATGTTCCTGATGCCTGTCCAGTTTCTAATGTTTCGCAACCATGTTAATTGCTTTCTTCCAATGGCTCTTTTTCCTTCAATTTTTCCTTGCACTATTAACTGAAGTGGCTCGTTTCTGTGTTTGCTCAGAAAAGGTTAAAACCTTCAATTTTATCTTATTAAATACATCCATCTGTGCAAAATAACGAATTTCTTGAATGGCTTAAAGAAATAGGTCGTCTTTTTTATAGTTTCATGAGCATAATCACAATTTTTTTCTCTGTCAATATATAAGCTTAATTATTAAACGTATTTCTTTTATGATCCCAAAAATTAACAAAATTTTATGCGAGTTTTATCGATATACAATATGTATATATTCCAGTCAGGTTTTATTATTGTAATTTATATTTTCATATATAAATATATATTTCAACCGTTATTGTAAAATACCTTAAATGGAATTTTTTTTACAATATAATATTGGTATTCGTATATACGGGATTTAATTTCTATGTTTTCTGTTATACCTATACAAATATAACTTAAATTGAAATTATAAAATCAATAAGTCTACAAACAATCCTTTGTTTTACGTTTTTTTTTTTTGTTTTTGTGTTATGGTAAAATAATATATATGATTTGCATGTGATTTATAAAATGCATATATATTTATAATGAACGTAAATCACAGGTATCGTATCGTATATATATATATAATTATAAGAAAATTTGAAATAAACATAAAAATCATGCAAATACTAAAAATGTTCATATTATTATTTTAATATTTTTATATACACAGTATATATGATGTGTATAGCATAGATTATCTTACATGCATATATATACATTTAAAGTGAAGAAAAAAAAAAAACCTTTATTATAATATGTTTTCATCGGTTCAGTATATATCCTCATTGCATATTATTGCGTTCCTTATAGTCACAGCTCAAAGCAATATTGCCATTGAAATTACTTTTTATGTTTAATTTTTTATGAAATTATGGAATACATAAAAGAAATATTAATTTTATTTACTTATATATGGCAAACTCCAATTAGTAAACTTTATTTCTTTGTATTTCATGTTCAAAGTTTTAAAATAAAATTTAACTTTTTTTTATAATAATGAGGCGTATATTATTAATTGATTGGTTAGTACACTATAAAGAATTAATTATAGAGCATATAGTTAACATGTTTCCAATTTCATAAAATTTTGGAATTAAATACATTTCTATACGATTTGTCTTATAATTTATGGTCAAAATATATTTGATTTATTCGAGCATTTATATATATGTATATTGTTATCTTATGTTGAAATGCGTTTATGATGTTAATGTCAGACATTCAGATGATTATGTAATGCTCCTTCAATTTGTTAAATAATTCCTGAAATATAATATTATCAAAAAACCAAAAGCAGAAAGCAGAAATTTTCCCAGGATTTAAATAATCCCTTTAAAATGTTTATATTAACATTATATTAATATCAATATACAAAAAAAAAAATTGTATTTATTTATTTTATAATATGAAATTTGAAATTCAAAATATGAACAATGATATTATTTATTTCTATATATACCTGTGCTGTAACCTCTGTGTATAAATATATAAATAATAAAGCATGGATACAATAAATAATGTATATATATTTAAAGAGCTATTATAATAATACAAAAGAGTAAATGTTTATTCAATATTATATAACACAAAATAAAAATGAACAAAACAATATCAAAAATTGAAAATGTATAAAATAATATAAGTATATATAATTATATATATACAAATATAATAGTATTTTCATTGCATTTTGTATATAGTTGCGTTATACAAATGCAGACAGATATTATATATGTATAATATGCATAATATTTATTCATTTATATTTGTATTTATTATCGTATTATTAAAATATATATTTATTTATTAAATATTAAATAAATGAACAATTTAAAAGGTCAATAAACATTTATCTATATACTTATATAGTTATATACATTCGCTATACTTATAACGAAATATTTATAGTAATTACACTTTTCCCAATTTTTCATTTGTAGTTTGATTTAGATTTTTTAAATTTAAAATAAAATTTGAACATTTGATATTGAAATTAATTCAATGATGTATTATATTTGATTAAAAATATCGTAGGTGGAAATTTACAAACAAGATCATTACAAAAAATTTAACTTAAAGTAATGTATTTATCTTTATAAATTATATGGCACTTTTGAAAAATTCAAGTCATCTTAAATAATGTGCAAAATATAGTAATATTTCTATCATATACAATAAAATTCATATAGGAATTCGCATATAAAAAAATATCCTTATATCTTTTAACATTTTACTATATATAATAATATAGAGTAGATAAATAATTTATAAATTCAGCTAGTTTGAAATTAATTAACAACATATATATATATATATAAATTTCTATATAATACTAGAGGTATATATAATACATATATGAATGTACATGTATAATTGCAATTTTTTTTGTTCTGCGTGCTCTGTAGTCTCTATTTATATCTATCTATCTATCTATCTATATAATATATCCATATATAAATACTATATCCATATATATACCAATAAAAATGGGAATATTATCATGGGAACTATAAATCATTGTAATTTTTCTTTCTATGGTTTAGTTTTGTTATACTTTTTCACTGTAAAAAAAAAAAGAAATTACGAAACGGAAAATATAATATATTTATATATATGTTCGTATCGCATATATATATATATATAAATATAATAACATTATATACGTATATATTTCATATATATATAAAAGATAAGAAAAAGATTGATTACAAACAATCAACTTATAACCAAGATTTTCAACATGTACATATTTTTATATATATATGGATACTACACGAGCAATGTTTTTTTTGCGATACTATATTTTATTAAACCATATATATATATATATAAGTATATATTATTATATATGTATATACATGTTGAGAAAAATTCGTCTCTGGCGATTCAGATAATGAAATAGAAAGTTGATTGCTATTTTTTTTTCCACTGACCTGAAATTGTATACATACATATAAAGATGAATTTTATATAAAGTTATATTTACCAAATACTTTCATATATCTCATTTCTAATATCATATACACAGCAGAGTCTATATACAAACATTATACATCTATGAAAGACAGCTTACGTGTATATATATATATATATACCAAAGCAATAGAAGCAATAATAATAACAATAATAATAATTGTTATTATTATGATAATAAACTGCATTTTGTTATTTTTTCATATATAGGAAAATATCTTTCACAATATATACATCTATATTGTATGTGTAGGTTTATTTGTGTTTACATACACAATATTGATGAAAATTATTCTATTTTTATAGTTTACTATGTGGTCATAACATACATATACTTACAATTAAGTTTATTATATGCATTCTGTTATATATATATATACGCATACATATTCTCAAGTGTATAAAATAAATAAAATATATATAAGCTATTTATATCTTGATATTTAATTATGTTTACATATTTATGTATATGTTTATACAAAGTTTCCGGTAGTATATAACACTGTCACATAAAAAAAAAACATTTGAATTATTTAATCAAGTCCAAAATATACCAAAAATTTTAATGGATTTCTTCGTGATTTAATGTTATACTATTTTAGAGATTTTCTTTTCACAATTTCATTATAGTGATCCATATCCATTTCCAAAACATAACTTTTGTATATCGGAATGCTAAATAAAATGAAAATTCTTATATTAAATGCATTTATAAATTCAATACACAAATATATGAATATAGAAAATTCTATGTTCTAAAATAGAAAAACTCAATAAATAGAAATTTATAATTACCAATTTTCTCATATATACATAAATATATATTAAATTTTAATTGAGCAAATAATATATTTCATTCGTTTCATTATTTACTTATTATATTTCTATCTATATAAATATATACAATTTTATTTATATAATTTAGAAATCAATTACTTATTTATATATAACTAATTTGTAATATATATTTTCAATACCTCTAATATAATATACAAATTAAATCCATACAACTACAATATATATGTTTACTTTTATTTTTTTTTTGTATGTTGTTTATTTTAAATTCGTGATACACCCCACATAAATATAAGTATTTACATTATTAAAATATACGTATATATATTCAATTTTACACAATAGAAATATCTAATTTAAATTTGTATAAAATGTACCCTTATATATTGAATTATCACACTTCATCACAGTTACATAAAGTATATCTGCAGATATATTGCCTATTATATATGCTCTATATAAATATATATATATACCTATGACAATACTTAAAAATAAAATTGTATTATATATTATAAGACTCGTATAATTTACGTGTAAATATAAATTTAACGCAGATAACAGTATAATGCCAAAGGCATAAGAATATTTCAAGTTAATTCTATATATGTATCGTATTTTTGTTTTTTTTGCAGGACCGCTGTTTTTAATTGAATAATAATCAATATCTTACAATTAAACAAAGACTTATAAATAATTAATTTTATTGTTTGCTCATTTTAGTATGACAAATAATCCCGTTTCCCAATATATAGAATTCCAAAGCCGCGTATCTTCGTGTACACAAAAATGTGTGGCGATTATCTGAGTATGATATCTATATGTAAAACATTTAAAATACATATTTAATTTTATGTATTATAAATATACAATTTAAGATAAAATTTATTCAAATAAAATAAAACATCTTTAACTTGACCAATTTACATATTTAAGTGGTATTTTCGTTTTCTTATTTTAGTACTTCTTATATGTATATCAATACAAATTTTATTATAAAAAAGTTTTACTAACAAATATACAAATATAGGTATATATATAGAAAAATTTATCGTGCGAAATATACGAAATGATGAACTTTTAAGGATTGTTTTTTTATAGAACAATCTTTAAGTTTTAAGATTTTCACATTTAAAACGATTATAGTTGAATGAAAATTTTAGAATCGCCTAAAATTTTGTCAACATTTATAAATATAAAATACATTGTTTTCAATATATATTTTTTATAAAATGATGCTGTGGGAGAGTATATTTGATTTAATATATTAACACCAAATAAATACACATGCATATAATAAATTTCTAATCGTTTCTATGTATAACCCCTTTTTAAAGCATAACATCATATATATATATAGATAGAATTTATGGTATAATACCTTTATATAGTCATATACATTTATATGAGAATTGTTTAACTAACTATATACATTTATTTACATATATATATAACATATACTATACACATATAATATATAAATTGTTCAAGAAAAATAGAAAAAGGTGTAAACCAAGTGAATATTTAATCTGTATAAAATTTTCAAAATGAAAATTAATGAACAATTTAAATATACAAAAACGCAAAGATAATACACTTAAGAATTTAAATATAAATGTATATTCTATGGTATTTTGGAGTATTCGTTTGTACCAGGTATATTTGCATATGTATATATATATATGAAAGGATATAATAATATATCTTATGATGGTTTTCGGTATATATATTGGAATACAATGTAGAAAATTTATATTATCTATTATATCATTCATTATGTTATTTGTTAGATGGTTATATAAATGCAAAAATGTATCTTTGTTTCTCCTATACATATATACAATATACTTTGATTTAAAATTTTATTAACAGAATGGAACGCAGATGGATTTATTTCAAAATATATATATATATATGTATACATAAAAATAAATAGATAATTTAAATATTTTATTATTATGTCTACGAAGATATTTATTTATACAAAAGTGTTTATATATTTAAATATAGATATAAAAAATAAAATTAATGATAACTGTTTCAATTATTTGTAGATTCGTTGTATAGAATGTAGAATATATATACAATATATACAGGGAATTTTTCAATTAAAATAAATCCTTAAGAAATTATTTCATATTTTCTATAAATATATATTAGATATATACAATATACATATACATTTTTTTACGTATATAATATATATTTTTACTTCTATACGGGAGATTTGTGGATATTGTAATTAATATATAATATCTATACAAATAGAAAAATGAATTAAATTACATTTCTAATTTTTTTTTAACCATATTGATACTGACTATGTAAAAAGTATGATATATATATATAGAAAAGATAACGCTTTATAATATAATTTATTAAAAAATACGTCTGTCAAAAAAATAAGGATTTTTTTTATATACTATATTATTTTATGACCATACAGACAATTATATATCGATCACAGCCTATATATTTATATATATGTATATCAGCAAGAAAATTCTATTAAAAAATGGTTGTTTAGTAAAATCAATGTTCAACGTTTAAATTTATATTATATATGTATAATATGATAATATATTAATTTTTATATACGGGCAAATGTGATATCGGAAATTCAATGAGCAATTTCTATATAAAGGACACGATGGTACACTATATACTCCTTTCATTATGATTCCTATAATATTTTTCTTGTTATTTAAGATATTGTTTTATATAAATATATATTTATTTTTATTATTTATTGAATTTTATAGAGACAATTTAACATTTTAAATGAATTATTGTGTGGTGATTACTACTGCAATATATAATAATAAAATCTTATTTTTGTTTGTATTTATATTTATATAAAATATATATATAGTCGATGTTGATATAGCGAGTATAGTAGATTAAATTCATTATATTATGTACCATATATATATATAAACTTAAATAGTAAATATTCCATTTTAAATATATTGTAAACAAAGTCTATAATATTAAAATGCATGTATATATATAAAATAGAACATAAATATACAAACAATATATATCTATCTATATATGTATAGATATCGATTAAACAAACACTTCTTTAATTTTAATTTACTATAAATATTAACACACAGTATCATGATAATCACACAACAAAAATTAAATGGAACAAAAATAAACCACTGTATATATATGTATATATATATACTCTGTATATACATAATTTACATATTTTATTGGTCGAACTGAAAAATACTTTAACGAAATTTAAATTTTAAATATAGTCTAGGCATATAAAAATCAATTGACCTATATATATATAGATATTTTAATATAATATATGAATATATACGCGATGTATATATACGTTATAATTCCATAAATATATAAGCGGTGTAGTATTCTAAACTGTATATTGTATAATATATATAATATAAGTATATATACTCCATAGATTTTATGTAGATATAAATACTATATGTATGTACATATAGATTAAATAAACGTTTCCAACAATGTATATAGATTTTTGATATAGTTTCATACACATTGTGTATATGAGATTATGTAAAAAATTATATACGTTCCATCGTTGATATAAACTGCAATTCTTATATATATGTATATGTACAGAACCGTATGAATTACGTACTAAACAAAATTCATATATACAAAGTGTATAGAAAAATATTTCGTATATATGAATCCTAGTTGCACTATTTATTAACTCCTGCTCGATTTAAATTTATACAGGGTACAATTTTTGTTACTAATAAACATAAAACAAATCACAAATGCAATAATATCTTTGTATTGTAAAAACTATAATATAAAGTTATCCTTATTAATACAGGGAAGATCGTATTTATATAATTAACCTTTAAGAAAAATATAGCATTAAATCAATTGAACAAATTTGTATTAATTTTTTTTAAATAACATTAAAATTTGTGTTGGCAGTCCAATTCCATAGTTTAGAAATATTCAAAAGAAGTATAAAAATTTGTTCAGTTTCATTCCTTTATTATACGCTTGTATGTGTATATAAATCGCATTCATCGTTTTTTGTTGTTTGGAAAAGCTTAGAGGAAGCTATACATAATACATATATATACATATATATATAATAAAGATTTGTATATTGCAATTTTTTTTTCTTATTCTCTATAGAATAGAAAATATATATAATATGCTTTTTTGTTTGTATATATACAGATATTTATATCTATAAAGTTATAATCATAATACAAAACATATATTCGCATATATAATCATAACCGTGTTTAAGCAGCATAATATTAAACTATATATAAGTTCATATTCTTATACTCTGATAAGATGGTTTAAGTGAAAATAATATCAACATAAAGAAAGCATACAGTGGTGTATTATACAACAATATATATACATATAGTAAATGTTGAATGAAAAAAAATTTAATTCTATATATAAATATATAAAAAAAAAAAAAATTACAATACTGTGTTTATAATAATAATACATTTTTAAAGAAAATGTTCTTATACTTATTATTATTATTTGCGAGGTCTCTATATATGCTTTTTTAAAATGTTTTTTTTAATCCTATAAATACTATTTTGTGTAAAATAAAAAAAAAAAAATGTTAGAAGATTATGTTAAAAAATAAACAGAAAATATTTATATCGTCTCTTGTATATCATATAATGTATTTGGTTTAAAATCATAAATGTAATAATATTTAAGGTCAGATGATTATACAATGTATAATTTAAACGAATTCAACGTCCATATCAGCGAAAACAATTCTTATAAACAAGTTTTCAGTAATTCATCATTTATTTTTAATATCTGAATAATGGTTTTTTAATATAGAATTTGAAAAAATCGCTCATTAATTTGGTCAATTTGTAAAGTTGTATCAATTATATAAGTCTAAATTATAAAAAGATAAAATATAAGAAACCCATTTATAGAAAACTCTAATCTATTCATCAATCGATTCCACAATTTTAATATACTATAATTTATAATATTTTAATATACAGAGATTATAAGTTTATAATTTGATAAAAAAAAATTGTTTGTATCAAAATATTTAAACTTAAATTAAAATACAAATACAGAAAAGTGTATATCCAATTAATTGTATATATTATATATACAAAAATTACCATATAATCAATTTTGTATTTAAATATGGATATCTATCCAATATATATAAATTTTCTTCCTATCCTATATATATTTTTATATACAAATGATCCATCTATATAGTCATAAAATATATACAAAAAAATAAACTACATATACAAAATAATATTGTACAATTGCATTGATATGTATAGTATATAAAATGTTATGATGGTAGAAAATCCCAAAGCTAGGCATTTTTTTTTTTTTAAAACATTTCAATTGAAAAAAATATCAATACATTCCTATATATATAAATATTTATTTATTTTAATCATATTTGCATATATAAACAAAATAATAGAATGATAATAATATTATACCAGCAACATTGGAGCGCTTTATTATATATAGATATAGTTATTTGTGGATTATAATTCTGATGAGGTAATTTCGGACACAGAGGTAATTGATTCTTATATATATACAAAATGGATATTATTCCTAAATGAATAGATTATATATTTAGTATATATTATGTATTAGCAAGATGATATCCAATTATCCAATTGGATGGACATGTTTATAGAAATCATTTCCCGATTTCTTTTTGGTGTATACATAAATATAGCAGTAGTAATACCTATATATTTTGGTACAGGAAAAGTAACCGCAGCAGCTTCAAATAAAAATAATTTTGGTTGCAAATAATATTATGGAATTAGCAAAGGGTATTTTTTTTTTTTAATTTCTCTACTAACTTGATTATATCGCGCAATATGACCCAAAGTTTAGTAATATAAATTCGAAGCGGATTGATTCGTTTTGACAACGCGGTTAATTTATATAAAAACTCATGCATGATATCTAAATATATAAATATATATATGTGTATATGATGATGATGATGAATATTCGACACAATATAATATGCAAAATAGCTTTAATATCCCATTTATATATATATATATATATGTTATATATAATCAATCTACCCAAAAAAAAAAAAAATAAAAGTATTACTTTTATTATTATTATTATTATTATTATGATTATTTTTCTGTTTGAAGTATTATATTATTTCTATATCTGAATACGTATATATGGTCTATATATATTTATGTCAGAATACGCAAAATATATATACAATACACACTTTGGCATTTATATATATACATATTTATTTTTTTTATTTTGGTATATATCCTAAAAAAAAAAAAAACACAAAATTATAGAAAAAAAAATATGAAAAAAGGGCAATAAATTGAATTTGCACAACATGAATTGTATTTTTCTTTTGTGGCCAGTTTTATGGTACTTATGAGATTAGGGCGGATCAAAATACAATTACATGGGTTGGCTCCACAAAATATCATTAAATAAAATATACAATTTTTCAAAAGAAAAATATTTATTTCTTTTTTTTTTTTTTGCATCATTTTCAAAAAGCTTTGTTTATGTTATGTAGATATATTTTGTATGGATGGATAAATATGAATATATATATATTTTTTTATAATATAGTATTAACCTTTGTTGTAAATGAAAAATATTCATAGAATTGTGAATTACTGCTGTATAATAACATATATAAATATAAATACTATATACATAGGCGCAAATATTATACTATGTATAAATTCATAATTCTTTACATATACTTTTCACTACATGTTTTAAATATTTTCAATGTGTGAGTGTCCGAATGTACGGCGTGGGCGAAAAAAACTAAAAGTGTAAAAATATAAAATATTATATTGTTTTAAATACATATACAAATGTGACATGTTACAATATACTTTACTGAATTACTGAATTATAGGTATTATTTAACTTATTGGATATACTCGAAAAATATTATGTTTTCAATATGTAGAAATATTATTTTTAATTGTTTTTGATTAGGTACTTTAGATTTTTTTAAAATTCCCAAACAAAAATGATAAATCATTGCATTTTAATTTATTTATATAATAGATATATATATATAATAGAATATATATATAATAGAACTTGACTGATTTTTATTTTAATAATTTATGGGACAAATAAATTTATTGATAAATTTAAAATTAAAAATTTTAACTAATATAGTCGAGTGACCTAAATAGTACACTATATATATACATAAATATCCTTTCTATATATTTGTAATGTTTGCGGTATTTCTAAACTATATATAAAAGAATCTACTGTAAGCTATAAAGCAAATGAAATATATAATAAATATATATTTATATATATATATATATATATATATATGAATATGTGTTTTCGTATATTACACAAAATATGAATATATAGATATATACTGCTTTAATTTTGATGCTAAATGCCCCCCATCATTTATAAAATGTACCATAAAAATATATATAGATTATACATATAATATAACCTGTCTATATATATCACTCTACACGTTATGTATGTATATTTTATATAAGAATTGAAATATATTATATGCATACATGAGGATGTGTATACATATATAAAATATTCTGAATTCTAATTTGTATGCTATATAGGTGTATGTATGTATACATAAAAGGTACATAAATAATTGTTAAATTCACTAAGGTACAAAACATGTATATTATTTATGTATATATAGTATATGTGAAAGGATATAAATGAGTGTATATTCATATATATATATCTTTCTTATATACATATATATATACCAGTATATATAAACTTTTATAAATATAAATATGTATATATATAGGTGAAATAGTCCCACAGAGATATCAAAATTTAAATTTCTATTTAAAAGATGTATATTCAATGAACGTAACGATAATAAATTTAGTGTAAATCTAAATTGGCATTTCTATATAGATATAAATATATATACAGACGCATACATAATTCATTTACTTTTATATCCCATCGAATAATATATTGACTTTTATATTATAATATATATACAAACAAAAAAAAACGTATACTACGGTGGTTGAAAAATAAATATGATCTTGTAAATTGTTGAAAACGCTTTGCGATTTTAGATCAATATATACAAATTAATATTAGCTATATTTTCAAGATATTTCTGATTCACTATGTTTGACAGATGTATACTAATAATATAGCAAGATTTTAACCGCTGATCACCAGATAATCTGCCATAAATACTATGGGTTTTACCACATACGAAACATGATTTATTATTCTAATTAAAGTCATCTTAAGCGGTGGTTGATAAATACAAAAAATGAAATAAATATGTTAAAAATAAACAATGTTACTATGGCCATTCTGTTTTTTCTTATTTCAAAATACTTTCAAAATACAAAAATAAAATATCGTTAAGTATACTTTTAGTACATATAGATATTTTAAATTTTACACCTTATTTAAAATCACCTTATATACTGACAATAAATATATTCTAATCTTGTTTGATTACTTCTTTTTTTTATATATATGGAGAAATTAAAGCTGTCAATATTGAAATTATATATATAACATCATATACAGATAATCGTTCTTATATAGTATATGCACTTATTTATATATTAGTATCTATAATTCTTATTATAACCGATAATGCATCTTTATAAAATAATATATTTATATAATTTATCCATTATTTAACATTTATATAAATAGAAAATTGGTTAGATTCTTTTTTATTTATTTAATGTGAATATTTGAAATAAAAAGTTAATTATATTTATATTATTTATATATATACATACCATATATACATAAGGTTATAAAGTTAAAACGTTTCACACCATAATAAATAATTTGATAATAAATTTTATTTTACAACAAAATTTTACGATACATATACAAAACACTGCAATACATATATAGAATATATAACCATAATTCATATTTGTGAAAATAAAAGGAAAAACTATTTTATGTATATAATAGCGTGTTTAATGTATGTATATATATATATAGCATTTGAATGCATAGATATACATTTCATAGGTGTACATATATCCATATATATAGTAATATTTTTTTATTAAAATTTATTTTCATTTTAGGTTAAAGTAAAATATATGTACTATATATATATATATATATATATATATGTATATGTATATATTTCATGTTATATATACATGCTATTTATCTATATATAAATATGACTTATATCTGCTGTGTATATATTATGTATGTGGATTATGAAATAAAATAAAATTTGTGAAACTATATTTTTAAAAAATATATATTGTATTACAGGTCCGCGTACCTATAACAGTAGATTGCACATTTGCACCGGGCGACAAATGAAGGCATTTCATAAAAAGTAAATATTAAAATCTATGTTAAAGATTATAATACCTATAAAAGTTATCTTTACAATATTGAACTATAGATTTTGTTGGGCGATGCTTGAATTATCGGAATTAAGAATAGATTTTCTTATAGATTTTCACGATTTTTACTGAATATATTAAGAAATCAATATCTTTGATAAATGTTACAAAAAATGCTTTTGAAGTAAGTTAAACGGGTGAGTTGAATTTCATGAGCATTTATATTGAGCAAACCTACAAAATATCTCGGAACGTACTTGAATGCACATAATATATGGTTATTTGGATATATTGCATAAAGTGCATGGAATGCATATAAAAAAATACATATATATATAAATACTTATGTTATATACTATATATAGGTTCAAACAAAACAACAAGATACAGCAAAATATAATAAATTAATTTGATTTGATAAAATGAAATGTTTGCAATAAAACAAAACCATAAAAAAAAACGAAAAAAGAAATTATAAAACATTGCATTTTATATATATATATTTCAAATTGTTTTATGGTTGATATATACAATTTTTATACGTGGTGATTTCATTTATATATATATGTGGAAAAAGAAAATTATATTTATATATTTTTTTTATATAATATCTGTTTAAGTACCGAAAAAATGCTTTTTAATGGATATATTAATTTTATTGATATATAAATGAAAAAGTTGATTTATTAATTGTTTTCAAACATTACACAATTTATTTGAAATATATTTTTATTGAAGACGATTTTATTTTGGAAAATCTATAAATGTGTAATGAAACTTTCCCATTATGGTCTCTATAGTAAATATATTGTGGTTATTAAATATTTTTCAATCATCAATTTTAGCTTTTCTATCATAAGGTTTGCCTTTATACATCATTGCATTTACACATACATAATATAAGTATTATTCTTTCAAAATATAGTTAAAATATGATGATATGATGATATAATGTTTTATTATTTAAGGTACCATACATATATATGATATGATGTTATATTTTATTTGAATGACATATCCCTGTTATGTTATAACCATACATTTTGTAAATTTAATATGTATAAATCCTCATTTTTCTATTATTGCGTTAATCATTAATGAATAAATCTATTTTATTACATTTTAAATACTCCGCAAATATACACTCTGATGCTCGCTTCTATTCAACAAATGTATGCATGCATGAATATATGATAATTGCATTTATATATATCTAATATTTATATACATATATATATATATATATATATATTGTATTATGCAAATATTTTATATTTGAGAAAATTTTATTTAAATATACAGATGTATATATGTATTTGAAAAATAAAAGCAGATTTTCAAGTATTAAATACATTTCACTTACTAAACGTGCACAGATTGCAACAGTTATACAAAAGTTTGAGTTTAGAATATAATACTTTTGTATGTTATTCTTTCTATACATTACATATGATACATTATATATATGTATTTAAATTGCATATATCCTTTTTAATATACATATATAAATATATATCTATATATAGATAATGTATTATTATTATATATATATATATATATGGTCGTTACACGTTTATTGTATTATATATAAGGTGTCATTGAAATCAATAGTCAAATTCAAAACTTACAATACAATCCTAGTATTTGAAAACGGATTCATACATTTCTGTCTATTTAGCTCGTTGTAGCCTCGTTGTAATCTTAAAAATTGGGTTGATTTTGTTCACTATAATTTCGCATTGACCCAATGAACGACACGTGTAAGTTTGTTTGTCAAAAGCGGGGATAACCTGTATATTAACATAATACATGTATTATATATTGTAAAAGCTAAAATTACAATTCTGTTTGTATAACTGTAGGGCTTATACAACTCTACATATATATAACCTTTATTTCATTTTCACATTATATTCATATACATACATATTATATATATACGAAAATTACATATGCAATGCATATAGAATATATATACCGATTATATATATCTATATATATAGAATAGATGTGAATTTTATTATTGCCAAACCGTAAGCTTTTGTACACATTTATTCGTACATTTTATACAAATGTCTGTTCATCTTTTCTCATAAATAATACACAAAAGTTAGTTTACAGTGTTTATTTATTTTATTTTTTTGTACAAAGGATACCTCATTATTATGTATTAAGTACTATTCCGTATGTTTTTTTTTTAAATATAAACTATATATATAGTATTTTACATGTATAGATTCTATATAACAAAAAAGACTTTACACATATAAAATATTTAAATATAAAATGCGAAAGCTAAATAATTGAGAAAAAGAAAACCTTGTATATATTTGATAGAATCCCTCATCATCTCGTCCTGTATCATATATACTATAAAAAATTGTAAAACAACCACGAATAGAAAATGGTTTTAGCAAAAAAAAAAAAAATTAAAAAAAAGAAATGTTAGGGTATGTTGATATTTATTTTTTTTCTGCTATGGTTTGTTTTCATCTATTGTTGACACATATAAATTTATTATTGCGTTCAACATTTATACATATATTAAATATTATGTTTATGTTCTATATATGTTTGTATATATGGTTTTATATTATACATGTTTTTTCATATATATATATATATATACAAATGGTTTAAAACGCACTTATATATGTATATGTATATGGCTTATGTCGTCTGCACGTTTTATCTGTTTTTAGCTTCTTTTTTTTTTTTTAAACTAATGTATAGGTATATGTAGATTATATGTAATATTTTATGAGTGCTTATAAATGAACAATAACCCCGGTAATATAATAAAATACTGAAATAGAAATAATAATAATAATAATAATTTTCAACATAAAATAATTCAACTGTATCAAATCCTACCACGTTTATCATTTACATATTATATTTATATATACATATATTCTACTTTACGCATATATTTTATACATATATTTTAATAAAAATAGAACAATTTTTCCATGTAAATGAAAACCTGCACTTATAATATGATCAGAATTTTAATATAATATTTTTCATAAAAAAAAATCATATATAGGTCAATCTATTTATATATATATATATATATATATATATATATATATATATTAAATAAAATACATATTATAATTATATATAAGGTTTTGAATATATATATAATATCATAATATACACAATTGCGAATTGCATTTTAAAGTTTTTAAATATTTTTATCTTATTATATATGGTATAGATAGATAGACGTATATAATATAAAGTGTTATTTTAAAGTTTATATATTCCAAATATAATCATTGAGATGTAACAAAAAAAAAATACGAAAATGTCATGATTTGTGTACTTTATTTTGTATGAGAATTAGCATAAAAAATGTATATTTTTAATTTTAAATTTTTTATTTATGATATATATATAAGATTGAGTTGTTGATGAAAGCTAAAATATCTTTTTTAAGAAAAAATTATACATCAAATATAGTATAGTTTAATTTTAAATTTATAAATAAAACGAATATTTGTATTTGCACGAATGTGAGTAGTTAAGAAATTATTAATATGTATATATTTATACAGAATTTTCCATTTTAAAATACAAAAATTTTTGTTTAAATGTAAAATTATTTACATAAATTAGATTTTATTTTTCGTATTTTTCGTATATAAAATATACATTTTTTTAGATAATTGTTAATGTTGATGGAAAAGACGTAAATTACGTGTTAATGTTTTGTCAAAATTGATTATGCGGAATCCCTTTACATGTTGTATGTTGCCGGCTCTCATTACTAAAATATATCCCCCGCCAGGAATTGTTTTGATTCAAATTACCCTAGAATTCGATATCCTCAATAAAAATCTGAATATTTGATCCATTATTACAGATATCCCAATTAAATTAAGTGAAATAAATATTATATTGCGAATCCACATATTTATTTTCAATAAAACAAAACTATATAGATATATATATTTATATATAATTATACATATTTATTATATACCGCATACAAAATGTATACATGAAACGATAAAGATTAAATTTTTAAAAACATTCATATACTGATAATATATATATATATATATATATATATGGTTTATATACTTGAATAACAACAAAAATACTTTATGATTATATATATACAATATACAAAATATGAGTATAACAAAATGTTTCAAAGCTATTTGTGTATTAAACGTATGTATCATATCAATTTGAGTTTATAGACTATATATTTAAATAAATATATATATACATTTTTAATACTGCACTTGATATCAATTTTAAATCGTATAAATTTAGAGGAAATATATATATACATATATCTATATATTATTATATGATATATGTTAAAAAGTTATACTAACATTTTTCAGAAATGTATACCTATATATATAATATATCTAAAGTATACATAAAGCATATATAAATATTGTACCTATATATATATATGGGAAAAAAATACCACCGAATTTATCATATACCTATAAAAAAAAATAAAATAGAAACAAAATTTGTTTATATGTCATTGCTTTGGGATATATTGTCAATTTTGGAAAATGCACAAACTTTATTGCAAATAGTATTAGTATTACGTACATATTGTATATTTGTATACTTTTGTTTTTTTTTTTAATGTATATACAAATTCATGTGATATATTTCTATATAAGTACATAGAAAAAAAGGTAAGCTTTGTATATATATATATATATATTCTGTTTGATATATGGCATTTGATGTATGTCACATGTTAAAAACATACATATCTGAATATATAAAATAAACATCTCTACATATATGGAGATATGGAGTATATATATCTAATAAATATAAAAATGAATATTATATCATTATATATAATATACAAATAAAAGAAAGAAATACAATATGATCAATTTTATTTGTATATATATTGGATTGATGTTTATCATATTTCATCTCCATAATAATATATACGATAAAAATAAAAAAAAAAAAAGAATAAATAATATTATATATATATATATATATATAATAAAATATTAGGAAATAAAATATATGTTACCTATCTCGTATACATTCTAATCGATATGATCGCTTTTGTAGAGTAATATATTTTTTAGCAATATAACTTCCAATTAATTTATAATAAACCCCATCATAAATTTTTTTTTTTTTTTATTTAAAACATTATTTGATTGAATTATTTTTATACATAACATTTATTTTAAGTAGGTGTCAATTATTAACAACATATATAAAATTATTTTGTTTATAAATCGGAATCGGGATCGTGATTGGAATGTGAAAATAATTTTGTGTAAAAGTTTATTATATATTTTATTGTTTGTTTATATTTGCAAAACGAGTAAAACTATATATACTAAAACTATTAAAAGACAACAAAATTAAGGACTCATCACGCTCATATATAAAATATATATAGCAGGTTACCATATTAAAAGGTTGTTTTATATACATATTAAGCGATATATCGCATCGGATCTGTATAACGTGTGTGTTTGTGTTTGTGAAAACACAATATAACTATATAAGTACTAACTTTCAATAATGTTACGTGAATCTTTATTATTATAAGTTTTTTTTTCATATATATGTTATTTTTCCTTATATAGTTTCAAGTATATATATATATAGTTTTATTTTGATCCACTTTTACTATATATACAGATATCTATTGATACACTGTATAACAACATAACTTCGCGGATATATAAATAGAATTATATATATATATATAAGCAATATAAGTAATGTTTGACATAAATGCAATCGATTTATTGAATTAAAAAAAAAAACTTTTAATGTATATTTATATAGATACACATTTCTATATATATATATATATATATATGCGAAATGTCAAAAATATACATGTAGTTTAAAGTTAGCTGTTTTCTGTTTATATGAATATACAAATACTGTTTTATACAAAATATAAAATTCAATCCGAATATATATATTGATATATAGATTTTGTGTTTGTAAATATATTTTTATCATATAACATGTTGTCTCTGAACTCATCCCGTTGTTGGATTAGTTCTACTATTTCACAATGAAATATATAGACTAATAGTATTATGTTCAAATTAGGGCAGTAGTATTTCGGAGTATTACATTTACATTTAGCGTTGAGAGGGTTCATATCTAACTCTTAATTACTTGTTAGACAAATTGTTAAGTTTTTTTTATACCAAAATATAATTACCGCAAGACAATATTTCTGTTCTACCACGTATTATTATACATTATGGACGAATGAACCTTTCGATAATAATTAATCGCTATTCGATTGTATAGTTTTTAGTACAAACTTTTCTTCAGTAATGGTTTTTTGTAGTTTTTTCCTAATATATATGTGCTTATGTGTTTTATCCATCTAGACCTCAGCACTTGCGAATAGAACATATTAAACAACTTTAACTGTGTGTAGGATATTTTTCATATCATTTCCTATAACATGATTTCTATACGGTTAACAACATATAGACTTAAAACTCCTATGATAACGTTGAACTGCGGTTATATATGTCATATATATATCTATAAAAAACCAATAAATGATATTTAACACATAAGATAAACTAAATTGTATTTTTTCTATTTTATTTTTTTTTTTTTTTTTAGATATACTTTGAATGGTTTTTTTTTATATAAATATTTTTGATATTCATATATTCGCATATACGAATAGAATATTGCGTACATATTAAACTATATATATGATCGCATATATATATACTTTAAAATCCTTTTGGTATGATTAAGCAAAAAAGACTATATGTTTATTGATAAAAATGTTAATGTCACAATTTCTTCTGTATATAGGTTTTATATGTATATTGATTATGTGTATATCTATAATATAAGAATTTAATATATTTATAATGTACATAAACATTTAAATTGAATTAAGTGCGAGCTTTACTTTATATATATTATATATGAATGATAAATTTCGAAAAGGAAAACAAAAATCTACTATAGTAAAATATATATTTTAAATGCGTATATATATTTATTAATACTTTATAAATCAAATAGATTTAAATGTTGTCAAGAAATCGAGTTTTTAGGATTTTTTAGAACCATATGCATATATGGATCATTGGTCTAGTTATAATAAGATAACCGTAACTCCATCATTCTGACTGAAAAATGTCGACATCATGGAATTTTTCTTTTGTTTGTCTGTTCATTTCGGTTCTATATCGTTATCGGACGAGCTAAAACCAATATATATAGTTATAAAGTTTTTCTTTTATTTTCATTATAAATAATTCGTGACATAATTCATTTGTGATGCATTAAAACGAAATAGAAAAAATAAATTCCGACTATTAAAATTGTTATTATATACAAATAAAAACACGTTTAGAATTAATCATATAGAACATTTGCATTCATATACATAAATGCTATAAATGCTATATACATATATATGCGTTATGCGAAAAGAAAAATGAAAATGTTCTGTGAAAATAAAAGATATATACATGGCAATATAAATATAATTATATACTTACATTACAAATGAAAAAAAAAAACATAAATACATATATTAATAATATATAGAGAAGTTATATATAAAAAAAAATGTTTTATTGTATATATATACATTTTTTTATGTAATTTGTTCTGCGATGTAGGTAGATTTTGCATATACTATATACATTTTACTTTTAGACTTTTATTTAACTTAAGAATTAAGCAATATATAATTATAATAAGTATGTGTATATATATATGTACAAATAAATGCTGTACATATTTTCATGAAATATACAACAAAGTATATTATAAATGCGATTATATTATTGTATTGTTTATATATATCATATTGTATATATACTCTATATACGTACAACGTACGTACGTTAGAGGTATTCTTTTATGAGGTTCATGATGAAAATGTTCAGAATTCACGTTCTTTATCATTAAAATGAAATAAACTTAGAAAAACACGTACGAATTATATGCATAAATGTATATTTATGTTTTATTATATATAGATATATATGTGTACTATGTTAATTCAACGTATTTACGTATATATATATATAAATAATATGTAATATTAAGAAGAGCATAATGATGGAAGAAATTATGAAATGTATGAATATTATTTTTTACAAAAATACAAATATATATATGTTGATAAAGATATATAAATATGATGTATTTAGAAAATATTTTGATATATAATAAGAAAGTAAAATTAATGAAGTGACATAATTGCATATGTTTAATGACATTATTTCATATATATACATACAACACGTATATATATATATATATATATATTGAAAATGCCAAGTCAACTCAATACAAAACAACATATATATTTATTAATATATATATAGACATCATATATAGGGATCTCACACATCTCAATATATAATCATTTTTACTTTTAATAAATGTTTATGATTTTTATTATACAAACTTTTATATTATTAATAAATATGCAATTTATTACATTTATATATATATATAGTCTTCCTATATATATGGTTTAAAAGCGAAAATGTTTTGGCGTGGTATTTTTTATACATACATCGCATTTATAAACGGAAATCTTTGTTGGATATATACATATATTCATAATAAAATACTACGTGACGTATGTATACTGTGACGACTATATATGTGTATCATTGTGGGTTTAGTATATAGTATATAACATCTTAGGATTGCAATTAAATAAATAAGTTAAGGGAGCTTATCTATATATTGTATTAAGACCTTTAACTTTAAATCTATATCCATGTTCGGTATACGCAATAATAAATAACATGCAACTATTTAGGAATGAAATTTGAATTGAACATTTCGTATAGAGTTTATTTTAATTAATTTATTAATAAATCAATAAACATATTCATATAAGTATGAATTTCTAACTCTTACACTTATTTATGTTCGGCTGAAATTTTCCATATAAAATTTGTATTCAAATATAAAAACTGTATATGTTATTCTGAAAAAAAAACATATATCACAACATATAAGGGAAAATAAATTCTATACAAATATATAATTCTGCGGTGATGTATATTATTTTTTTTTTTAATTATTATGTTGTTATATAATAACTAAAATAGAGTAAAACTTTTTAAGAACTTATAATTAGAAAAATTGTTATTAACCTATATAACTTAATGTATATATAGTAAATACTCGTAATATTACAACATTAATAAATTAAAGACATTATTAGATATATGTAAAACAATACACATACACAAAAAAAACATACACAATTAGATATATGTAAAATGTTATAAACATATTTAATTTACGCATAAAAATAAGAAAAATGTCAACTAAATATGAATTAAAAATATATTCTATGTGATATAATTTTCAGTTCAAATTCAACGTTAGTTCACCGTCCATTTGAGGGATAATTAATATTTAAAATTATCGTTATACAGATTTTTATCTTTATATCATTATTTTGATCTCGAATTTATTTTGCTTATGATTATGCTTTAAGGGATGCTGAATCCGAATAAATAGGTTTCAGAACGTTTCAGCCCTTAGTTTTTGAGTTATGGCCCGACAAAGATTTCCCAAAGTTTTGAAAGGGTACCCCCTTATGAAAAAATGGATTTTTCACCAAAAACTTTAAGTTTGAGCTATCGGGCTGAAAACTTGCATACTTATGCTTTAAGGGTTTAAGGGGTTCCCCAAACGTTTACAAATTAAAACGGTATTGTATCCTTTATATACTATGATAATTCTCTATAATATTATAAAATATATAGTGTCATAAACAAAAATTGTATAAAAGAAATAAAAATAAAATATATTTAAGGTGAATACAAAAAGAAAAAAAAAATCAAACTTCATTGTGTTAATTGTATAATATATTGTTTTTACAAAAGAAATACTATATACACGATAGAGGTTTCTCTACGGCGGCGATACTCCAATTTCAAGTATTAAGAATATATTTATTTTATACAAAAAGATATATATATATATTTTTTAATGACATCATTATCGTAATTCTATATTATGATTATTATCATCATGCTCCCCTAAAATAATAAATATATATATATACATACAGAAGTGTAAATATTATCATATACCAAAAGATGGTATATATATATATATAGTCGCTTTATTGTATATATATATTTATAAAGATATATAATTTTATACATTTTATATATTATAAAATTATTTTCTTTATATTAATATATAAAAAAACAAAAATGTTGTGTATATATATAATATACATATATTAAAGAAAAGTCTTTTACACACTTTAAAGTGTTTTTAAAAAAAAAAAATGATTTATGTATATTTAGTATCGTATATTTTCTATATCACATATTTATATATATTCTGTGTATATGTGGTATATTTAGAAAAGTAAATTGTTATAATAAACACATTATATGCGATATTTGAAAATTCTTTATATATTTACAACTTGTATAAAATTATATCATTAAAAAAAAAACAGTGAATTTAAAATTGTTGTTATTATATATTTAAGTATTGATTTTCAATCAAATATATATGGGAAAATACAATTATTGATGTAAACACAAATTATATCAATAAAAACACCATTAAAACAATTATAGTAATAATTTGGTATATATATATATATTAATAAAGGGAATTTCATTATTATTGTATGATATGAGAGATCTCAAATAGCAAATATTTGGAAAGTATAAGGTTGTTTCTGAAAAAAAAATACATCAATCTATCAAATGGAAGTAGATAGGATAGAATAGATAAAAAATAGGATAGTTAAAAATACAATATATAGAAGTTTATAAAATGGGATATTTCCGAGTCATAGTACCATATAATCATCGCAGGTATTTTTCCTCCATATAATCCTCATATATTCAACTAAAAAAACTATTTTATATACTCTCGCTATATTGTATATTATATTCACAACTATATATATACATATTTTCATTTTAAAGTGACTATCATTATACATAAACTTTTATTTATTATTATACCTCTTCTATCTATATATATATATATATATAAAATACAGAAAATATATTTTAAAGTATGAAGTTTAACAAAAAAAGAAAATTATAATGTATTATATATCTTATCGCATATATGTACGTTAAGATAAGTAAAAGAAATTGTCTTTTATTTCAATTTTTTTTTTCTTCTTATAAAAAAGAATGTAATATATGTATATAAATGGATGTAACTTTATATATATATATATAGCTGTATATCATATCGTATATATAACATTTTATATTGTAATGTATTTTTCAAAAGATACCCACAGAGTTATAGAAGTACAGTATATAAATAATGTACATGTTACATTATATATTTATAAAATAAATAATATTCTACATAAATCTTATGTATAAAATATATGTATAAAACCACACACCAACTGTTTATCATCATTGTCATCGTCTATACGATGTATATAAATATATATAGTAATATATACGATATATTACTTAACTCGAAAAAAAAAAAATAAATA
Organism: Dilophus febrilis; assembly: GCA_958336335.1. NCBI lineage: Eukaryota > Metazoa > Arthropoda > Insecta > Diptera > Bibionidae > Dilophus > Dilophus febrilis. Next base: position 3,454,407 of record OY284470.1, on the reverse strand, counting down.
CATATTATTATAATCATCATCGTCACATTTATAGATGTAATAAACTTTTATTATTTAATGAACAACCCCAAAGATAATATAAATTATATCACATGTATATATATAGAATAACATGATGATATATATGCATATATACATTATACATATATATAGAAAATTGTTGCAGTGATTTTATTTTTGCAGACTTTGACTATATATATTGTAATATTACATTCTATTTATTTAATAAAAATGTAATACATTATTTTGTCCATATTATCATATTCATATGATGACAGGTAAAATTTTCATTATCCATATAATGTATATATTTAGCATTTTTAATCAACGTATGTATATCAATTATAATAATCATTATCCGTATATGTATATAAATAACTATGATCAATATATTATTGACTATATGAAGTTTATATAAAAAAAAATCCATTAAAATCAAATTTTTAACTTAACAAATAAAAATATACGTATTTATATAATGTATACTATATACAATATCGAAAAAAAAGTATCTATAACTTATATAAAATGAAAACTTATTGTTATATAACTATATATATATAATATAGATAAATGTTATTGTTTTCCTTTTTATTATTGTTAGAACTAAATGATGATAACTTAAGAAACTCTATTAAGACAATGTTATATATAAATATATATATTTTTTTTATTATTATTTATACATACATATATAAGTTTTAAGCTAAAGACGACATAAACAAGAATTTATGAGACATTTTTATTGTTTTGACATAAATATACAATATATTATACGTATATTTTCTACATTAAAATTCACAAATATCCACACAGAAACTTTCAATACTATTTTAAATTATACATACACATACATTACTGAAATATGACTCTATATCTATGAATAAATTTTTGTTTATCAATATATTTGTTCAAAGTATCGCGATTCAGGTGAAAACTCTACCATATCATACTCAAAGTGATGAAATAAATCGAGCAAATCTTTGTAATTGGGATTGAAATACTTTTTTACAGAAAATAATCCGTAAAAAACTTATAAATAAAATATATGTTTATTAAATATCTATCCTTAATAAAGATTGTCTTTTATTGTCTAATTCACTTAATGCAATAATATTTATATAGGTATATTAAAAATTAAAGTATATGAAATTACATTTAAAATATAGCCTTCGAATTGCGAAATGGAGAACTTTAGAACAAAGATTCTTATATGTTCTTATACAAAAGATTATTGCATATATCTTTATATATTTTATTTGGAACATAAAAAAAACCCATATTCTTTAAGAGAATTGAATTAAAACGAAATTTAGCTTTTTTTCTTATATACGGGCGGATATTGAGAGGGTCAAGATAAAAGTTTAAGAATTTGTTTGAAAATTTTATATTAATATTTTATTAGGAAATGAAATTATTGAATATACATTCAAAATAAAAGAATTTTCTCTATATAATAATTGAATATACAACATTTGGAAATTATATATAGTACATAATTTTTTAATGGAAATTTTTCAAGAACTTCTCATATATATATACTAATATAAATTGTATTTTTCGCTGCACATGAAAACAACATGAAAATTATTGTTCTATAGATAAATATTTTTTAAAACTATAATTCCTATTTTTTTATTTATATATACATATGTGAATGTTATATATGTATAGCGAGTTAAATGAAATTGCATTTTCTGAATGCATCCATTCAGATATTCATCGACTATATATGTTTTTTTTTTATAAATATAGTTATATATTTCGATAATAGAATATAAACGAATCTCTTTAATCTGTGTATATATACGTACGTTACAAGCTTATAAAATCTAAATCTATTATTTGGTTGTAAAGCAAACGATATTCCGATGTTAAACAATGGAATAAATTGTTTTAATTAATTTTATACGAATCGTAATCGCGAGATTGATCGAAAAGTGTCTCACATATATCCAAACAAATTTTACAATTCATACAAATTTTGTGCAGTTCGTATATTCCATTACAAAATAATACCATTTTTTTTTTTATATCTACTGTATATATAGCGAATCCATTCATGTATATAGAATGAACAATATAAAATATATCAATAATTCATATCAATATAATTATAAACTGAATTATGTATTAACTTTATATTGTAATCCTTATATACATCAGTCTATATATATATATTTATAAATAAAAGTAATATTTTATGTATATAGTACTATAATATATTCACATATTACTGCATATACCGCCGTTTTAACATATAAAATATAAGCTACCACCACATCATAGTCATTGACTGATTATAATTTATTATTTATATGTATATATACCAATTTTCCATTTCCGTATTATTCACTCAGTATATTTACGACGAGTATATTTTGTGTATATAATTTTTAATTTTCTATATTAATTTTGGATGAAGCAGACATATAAACTATATATATATCCAGTGCATTTTATCCATTATATTGACTTTAAATAGTTACACAACGAACAGTATAAAGGTACATATAACCATTTGCAGAAAAATTGCTCATATTATACTTTTATTATTTTATACTTTTTTTACGAATATAAGACTGTAATTTTTATTCATATATTACTTTCATAAATGTATGTATATATATTATAGAGAATTGAAAAGAAATATTTTTTTTTTTTTATTATTTACTTTTAATGTCACGCGATTAAATGATTTCATTATATTAAAATTTTTTCTTTCAAACTTATTATTATATAAATTAAGGTTGATTCTTATAGTTGATAATGTCTTGTTGTGTTAATTAGCTCTATATGTGTATAATAAAATATATAAAGAGGGTTATTCCCTTTTTATATACAGATCAATATATATATATATTAATATAACGATTATATGAATTTTAGTATACCATTAATTTTTTATTTTGATCAAATAATTTATGAATATTTTTGTTTTTTATATAAATAATAATTATATATATATATATTTATGTAATATTTTATTTAGATACTCAAATTAAGTGGGAATTTTATTTGTATATGTATAATGATTGACAATCATAATATATATACATATATATATTATTGTAATATAATAATATCGTACAATATGATTATAAATTAAATTATATATTTGTTATTATTAATTATACATTAATATGTAGTGGTTTAGAAACAATTTATTTATATCAATAACTACAATTTTTACGCTTTAGATTTTCTAAAACTCATATGAAATACATAATTATGACTTTATGACTTTGAAGGACATATTTTTTCAATATCTCTAACTGACCACCGATTTAATTTCAAATGTACATGTATACATAAGTTCCATTTAATACCTGCGATTACAATTTGAATTGTCAAAAGATTCAATAAATCTAAAAACGCATCGTTACAAAAAATGTGGCCAGTAACCCTAAATGGTATAAAACTATATATGGAAATATTATACGTTTTACAACGTAAATGGTTGTATAATATTATCAATATTTTATTAAATAGACCTTTATGTTCATATTATACAAATATATATTCATATTATACCATATAATATATCGTATATATGTAGGTACTTGACAATTTTACACAATTCATCACAGCATGTAATTTAATTCCTATAGATATATATATATATTTAATATAACGATATATATATACAAAAAATATGTTGGAAATATAAACCTATATATATAAATAATTTTGTTTTCATAATTTATATGATGATATTTTCAATATGACAAGAAGTTAAAATTATTTCCTTCTTTAAAAAGCATACATAAGCATATATAATATATATATACATTAAAGTATAATCCTATAATATATAAATTTTATACACACACATTTATACATATAATATTTATATAGAATAGAGTATTGCCGTATTGTTAAGATACAAAAAAAAAAATGAAGTAAAAATATAATATATATATATATATATGAAAGGAAAGACTTGCAGAAAAATCGCATTTAGAGCGGAAATAAAATAGAAAAATGATTGAAAATATATAAATGAATGCATATATATATATGTATATAGAATATTTTTTATACATATATAGATATATGTATATATAGATATCTATCTATATATACGTTATTCTATTTAAAAATAATGAAATATATATATAGAAGTATATATTATAAATTACACAAGTTTAGCAATGTGTAAATATATATAAAGTGTAGCTATATAGACATACATACAATATATATATATATAGGATATAAAGTAATTATATTATAAATGTAAAAAATTTAATAAATCTCTTCAAATAAAAATTTTTTAACTATATATGTATTATTTTATTATGTGTATAATATAATTTCATTGAATTCCTTTAAATTGTTATATATGTATTACAATAATCGAGCTATGAGGATATTATTTGTATATAATAATTATTATTATATATAATATATTTATAATTATAAATATGTGTATCAGCGGCGCCGCGTAGCCAAAAATTATGGTTGTCAAAATTTTTTAAAGCAACAATAATTCGTTAAACTAAACTAATTTATGTGTTTTTAATTTCAACTAAATATCTTCTGAAATAAAAAAGCCAACTAAATATCTTCTGGAATTAGAACTGCTCAAATAGATTCAATTCACAAATAAATTATTACTTATAATTTACGCTAAATATCATTAAAATGCAATATGCAATCTCCAAGTTGTTCAAAAATTTAATTAGCAACATGAATAAATAAAAATAAATGCTCGTACTACAAAAATACTTTGTTAATTTTAAATGAGAATTATTTTATTATATATTTTCTTCTTTTACGCACACTACTAATTTCTCTTACTTTTTCTCATTTGTTTTTTTTTCGTATCTATATTACAGCATGTGTGATATATGACAATGCAAGTTTACCATGTGTATGGAAGGTTGCTAAAAAAAATATTGACAATATTCTTATAAACACACCATATAAATAAATCAAAAAGGCCACATATTTTAAACTTAACTACAATTTTATTTAGAACAAATTTTACCATTGAGTTGTTACAACAAAGCTTTGACAACTTAAATTGAAATACATATGCATATAGTTGAATTTGTATATAAAGCATAATAGGATAATAGGTAAATAAGATAATATGTATGGAATGGAAGTTGTTAGTATTTTATTGTAACAACCTACTGATTAAATGTGTTGGTGTTCTAAATGAAATTTGTGTTTAGAAGAATGTTGTCAACATTTATTTTTAACATAACTAGATGCATTTAAAATCAATTCTAAATCTAATAGTACGTGAAGTTAAAAAAACTTTTCGCAAATTTTAAGGACACATTTTTTTTTAAATATTGAATTTTTATAGTATTTTTCCGTAAAAATCAAGTTGTCATATGACAACTAGGACATTACCAGGCTGCGCCACTAATGTGTATGCAAGTATAAAATTTTGAAATAAATTTAATATAATATAAAATATAAGGGTGAATTTATGCGGTAACAAGCGAGAATTTTTACTGAACAGCATATTTTTGCTCCTTCAAATATAGAAATAAAATATTTTAATATATTCATGCGAGATCCTTCAAATTCAAATAAAAAATAAAATTCAATTACATGAAATTTCTAAAAAAAAAAAAACAAAAAAATACATTTTGTTTAAAAATTTATTATGTGTATACTTGAAATCCAAAGTGTAAATTATTTCATATAAATATATCAAAAATTGATATATTCAATATATAAGTGTTATTTAAAATAAAAAAATTATTCACTTCACAGATAATAATAATAATAATTCATTTTAGCACTTGCAAACATTTATAGAAATCATTTTTATTATGCGCTATATATAAATAAATATATAATATAATTTTCACCTGTATACAAAAAATATATACCTTACCTTACCTTTATATATATACTAATGGATCATATATATTACAAAATATGATGCAAGTACATATTATGTATATATATTTTAATATATAACATTTTTTTAATATATAAGATATAACATATTCCTAAAAATTTATAGATGTTTTTTTTCGGTGCGGTATTCTTATTTATTGTCAACATAAATTCTAAAATTTTGTACTTTGCTTGCATATGTATATAAAACATGGATGTATTTTATTATTATTATATAAATTTTAACAATATATGCATATATAACATATATACCATTTAAAATTCTCTTTTATGAAACTTATTTAATTCAAGGCCACATGCTTTTAGCACCTGCCATCCCAAAAAATTATCTATCTATATATCGTATAGAAATACATTATATTTACGTGTATATATATACATTTATTATTAAAATATATTTTGTATATATAAATATATAAAGTCATAAAAGGTTGTATATAGTAGAAATATATGTTGAACATATCATACCGTTTATTTACTTATGTATATATAAGGTATATTAGATACAATATTTTATAATAAAATAGAATTTAAAATATATATATATATATAGGGGATATGCTAAATATATCTATATAGTTAATTATACATCGGGAAAAATCGTGAAAAATATTAATAATTAATCATCTGCGATAACATTTCATAATAATATAATAATCAGTTGAAAGACAAACCGAACTCTGTATCGCATATATATATATATATATTGAAACAATTCAATAAAGGTATTTTTTCTTTATATACAGTTTCCTTTGCAGAAAACCGAAAGAAAAAAATTCATGGAAAATTATCAAAAATTAAATGAAGAAAGGTCGCCTTAAAATAATGTTTATCGACTTCGTTCGCTATTATTGAATTGTTGTTGATTAAAATCGTTTTATACTGAATATTTTTGTCCGTGAATAAAAAATATAATTCAATTTTATTTATTTTAAGATTAATCGTTTACAGTACCTATATATATATATATATATAGAATTATACCCTTTAAAAAAGCAATAATTTATAATATAAATATATAGGTTTTCAAATATTGTTATCGTATATATTTAACAACAACAAAAAAAAACATAAATCATTTGGGATCCTATTGTTGAAATATGCGGTATTTATAAAGATATATATATATAGTAAAACATATACTATATAAGAAAATGTTAAATTATCATATTTATGGTAAATTTTTAAATAATACAACTGATTTTTCTATATTTTAGTTTATATGTTTCTGTTAAATTTTAAATTTACTCTTGAGATATATCTATCCACCGCATATATATAAGAATATTATTGCACGTTCACCCATCCCCATACATATGCGTCTATGCGAATTGTTATATCTAAACATTATATACAACACATGTACATGTGTTTATGATTCCTTTTCCAATTTTCTACTCAATTTGTTAGACAAATCATCCATAACATATTGGGAAATGTATAGCAATTTATTTGACTATCCATTTCTATCCATATATATATATATATATATATACAGAAAATTTTGCAAATGAGTAAAAGTTTATTTATATATATATATATATACATATAGTTAATATTTTTTTTTCATTTTATTATTAATCCGAAAACATATTCTAAAATATATTTTCACAGGGTCCTTTATTAAAGGTAATTTTATTTTGCCAATTACATTAAGAATTTATAATAATATTCAAATAAATCCGTCTAAAAATGTTCATCTAATAATCCGTATAACAAAAAAAAAATGTATCAATAAATGTTATTTAAATAACTTTTGGTATTTAAACAACCGAAACATTACAATAAACGTATAGAAAAAACAACCAAATTCAAAACAACTCCTTCCATATATATACATATTTAATAATACATGTATGTATATACCATATATATATACATAACACACATCAATGCATTTATCCACTTTAAATAATAGCAGGAAAATACAATAATATATACCTATATACCATAGGCAAGGAGAGAAAATAACAACATCAAATACAATAACAAAATAATTTTGATTATTATTAATATTACATTATTCAATGTTTTATATGTATATATATACTTCAAATATGAATTACCATTTTGAATAATTTATACGCACTTTATATATACATTGTAAACATAAATGTATGTATATATATGGTATGTACATATTTGCATCATATCATCTCTTCAAAATGTATATACAGATATATAATTATATATATGCCATACATATGCTATATATGAATGTAGCGGCGGCTGTTATACATTATTACATGAATAGGTTTTCTTCATTGCACTCACATTACACATTAGGGAAAAAATGGAAAAATGATAAAACAACATGTAAATATTATATGGTAACATGAACAGAACGGTTTGTAATGTTATATACTATACACATACACGGCATTTGAGATCTTTTAGCATGTATATATACATATATATACAGTGAATGTGATATATATAGATATTTTGTAATATTATACTCTGTATATGCGAGAAAATTGAATGTATGTATTTTACAACCTAAATTATATTCTATTATATAATTTCATATATATACATATATATTTCTTATATTTTTTTTTTGTAAAACCATGTATATCAATACTTAAGTCGCTATATAAAATGAGAAAATGGAAAATGGAATAAAATTTAAATATCATGTAAAATGTATATAGATAAATGTAAAACATAAATCGATAGTCACTTTTTTCTCCGCTATATATATACATAATTCACCTATACCTCTCTACATTACATTTAACGGGGGTTTCTGTCATATATATATATATATACATACGGAATATAAACCAATGCTGTAATATTTTATATTATAAATAAGGATAATGTACATGTAACGCATATATCACATATATTTTACTACCTATATATATATTGCTACCTCGCTGTATGCTGCTATACTCTTATTTTGATTATTATATATGTGATTATTTTTTTCTTATTAATGCTAAATTTCAGTGTAACCATCAATTACAACAATCTATTTATATACAACCCTTTTAATATTTCGATTTCGATAAAAATAGAAATTTTAGAAATTATCGTAAAAAAAAATTGCTATATATACTTAAACTTAGAATACCAAAACAGAAAAATACCATAATTATAATAAATTTATTTATAGAAAATTTTACTTTAAAAGTTTCTGTTTATATATATATGACTCCATTTTTGATTTAAAAATCATCTACATATGCAAATCATTTTTTCAACTTAATTATATAATATTATTTAATTTATCAACATATAGCCTATACATTGTATATAAATTATTAAATTACCCGTTAATATTCATTTTATATATACACTATAAAGGAGTTAAATTGTCTGAAACTATATGGTGCGATCGAAAAAAACCAATTTACCCAATTAAATAAATAAAAAAAACCTTAACATATATAACATAGATGACAATTTATAAAAAAAATATATATTGACATTTTGTTTTTTTTTTTTTCATATAATAACATTCATATATATACATCGCATATATTGCGGTTGTTATCAATAGAATTTGTGTTAATGCAGGCCAATTTCATTATACTATTATTATTATATTGAATTTTATCAAAATGTTTTGTTAACATATGCACGCACAAACAAACAGAGGTGATTTATGTCTTTTATATATATATATATATGTGTATGCGGGGTACGCACATTTGATATTATCAAAAGAAAAATGAATACCATAAGCTATAATGAAAAGAAAAAAAAAACAATGTATAACAAAACCCTTTTTGAACACACAACAAAAAAAACCCCCCAGTTATACTATATATATATATATATATATATGGTTGAAACATGTTTTTCAAATAATTTTTCCTTGAAATATAACAAACCAAACCAAATAGGTATTATATAATATTACTACACTATACATGTATAATATAATAGACAAACGTATTTTCCAATAAATTTTTTCAATATATATATTTACAATCTTAATTCTATATATGTTGAAGAAATCTTGTTGGTTTGTTTTTATATATCCATATTATTATATATTGAAACATTATTTTGTTGATAAAATTTCGGGAAATTTCTTTTATTGCCAATTAATTTTGGAAAAAAACAGAAATAAGAAAATTTAAAGAAAAACCGATTTTATTTTTTTGTTTGTTTTGCCATTGCTATTGCTTTTTTAGATTATGGATATATGTATGTATATATATATATATATATATAAATTCGAAAATAATAAAACAAAATTGTATATATATTTACTAATATGACTGGGATATATAAATAAATATATATATTCATATCTATTTTATATATACATTCCATATATGTCCAATGTCCATCCATACGTATGCATCTAAGAAAATATCGAAAATTGGTATTCTATCACCCGCATAGCCAATATAAATACTTATATATATGTATAATGCCGTATATAATAGATCTAAAGTAAACTTTACCTGTATTATATAGTGATTATATTAATGTTTATATATACCTTTTAATGTATATATTATATAGAAAATAAATATATATACGTATAAATAAATAAAATAATATAATATAAAAGAAACAAACTCATTAAATTGGATAAACCTTTAGTCAATCGATTGCTTTCAGTTTTATATATACCAGTTTTTCATCTTTATATATAAACTGATATAGAAATGTATATATAGATATATAGAATTATGTATCACAATATATTGATATACAAAACAAAATAATAGTATATAGAAAAAAACATATATAGACAAATATACATTTTTGTTGTTTTTATTTCTTCGATTTTTCTTTTATATAAATATATACTTATAGATGAATGTAATATGATGTAGATTATATTTGTTGTACAATATATTGTATTTTTCTCTTTTGTCAATATACTATACATATGTATGTATACATGTTATATTCTGTTCTGTTCTATATATGTGTACATATATCATAAAATATATAAAATATAAATATACTAAAATAATTTTTTTGTTTGTTTATTTTTGCACAAATGGTCAATATATACAACAAAACAAAACAAAACAACCCCTAAATAATATATATAAGAGTAAAAAACAAAAAAAAAAGGAATAAGAAGAGATATATGACATATATGAATAAAAATAAATATATATATATATACATACATATATATAGGTTTTACTAAAAGTTTTATCGTTTTTATTTATATGTGTTCTATTCTATGCATTGAAATTGTAATGAGGTACTTAATTTAATGATTTTTTTAGTGTATGAATGGTTAAAATTTTACCATGCCTTATGTTAAGATAATCATAATTTCCATAAAAGGAAGAAAATTAAACGGCAAAATGAATGAATTTAAAGTTAAAAATCAAAACCTAATACTCAAATATGATCTCAACCTCATACTCAAATATCGTAAAAAATTTGGCCTGAATTCTGAAATAAGAAGCAGATTTTATTTTTATTAATAATTTCAAAGTTTTTCAAATATTTCTACTATATAGGTAATCAAGCAGATTTCACAATCTGATGATATATTTTACTATAATTTTACGAATTCATTTATAGGTTCTACCAATATATATATATATTGAATTTATTTATATATATTTAATTATATATATATCTGAAATACACTTATTATAGATATACATTAATATATCTGTATATATGGATAAGGTGGGTATATATATGTAAAAGAATGCTTTCAAATAAAGGTATATTTTATATACATATATATATAATAACAAAACAACAATAAATTATTGTATATATATAATAATAAATTACGAAGTAAAATATTATTCCTTTTGAATTTGCACTAATTTAGATTTAGATTATCATTGACGATCGCTCTTGTTGCCTGTTGAATTGAAATACCAAAAAATAAATGATGTATGTAGGAAAGGTTTTTTGTATAACCAAAAAATAGATATAATTGAAAAATGGCAGTTTACGCAGGTGACAAAACAAAATACCATCATCATCTTATCAGGTTATATAAAATTCTTTGTTTATAAATTTAATTAATTAATTAATTAATTATTATAATATTTATGTTGAATATCAATACAATTTATAATGTAAAGTTCAAAACCATATTCACATATATTATATATATAAATATTTGTATCCATAAGGACTTATACCCACATTGGTAAATATAAATATTAAATCAAATTTATTATATACCTCTATATATAGTGCAGAGAGTTATGTATATACAATAAACAAAAGCCATTGATTACATATATATATATATATATATATATAGGAGAGTATTTACTGTATCAAAAATTTTCCAATTAAATTCAACATTTTCTTAGTCAATATATGAAGAAAAAAAAATAATATATAAATATTTTGTTGATATGACGACCGAAAACGTATATGTATAACATTTACAGTACATAACAACAAATTTTATCATTTACCGTGTTTGAATTTGAACTGCATTTTCGCAATTTTCATTTGAAAAATTATATCAATCAATTAAAATTTACGTTAAATTGTCGTAAAAGTATTTACTATAATTGTTAAAAAAAAAAAACAACTCTACAACAAAGAGTATATATATAATAAAATATCATATTCAAGGAATGCAGTGTTTAATGAAGCGATTGCCAAATTGTCCAATCACTATAAAATCACATAAATACATATGTTATTATATTGATCAAATATATAATTTTACTGATCCTATTTTACCATAAATGTAATGTATATATAATTATTTTATACCAAATGGAAAATAAATAGATGATAAAATCAGAGTTTTTTTTTCTTCATCGCAGGAACAAAATTAATATTGATATTCCACCAGGATATTATATGTTGTTATATATACTGTACTGTATATATATGCATATATAAAAATGGAATATAAAACTAAATAAATAAATATATATCTATCTATAAAACTTGCGGAAGGATTCACAATAAATTATTTATTATTAAATTATTCATTCAACATTTTGTATACTATATATAAAGTATATATTTTATATATAAGCATATAGGTTATGATGTTGTATTACTATATCATCATATACCGCATATATAATAATGGAATTTGTTATAATATAAAAATTAATATGTCAACACAAATATTATATCCATATTTTATGAGTGCATACCCTTTTCATTTATTGCGGTGTATTATTGTGCGTCTACATATATAATTTAATATCATATATATATATAAATATGAACTGTACAAACATATATATATGTTTATGTCTATATTTTCTAAATATACTCTATATATATTTAGTGATTATTCTTATATATATAAAACATCACAGACATATATGACGGTGTCAAAATCCTTTATATGATAAAATTACATATATGAATTTTCTTTTTTCAACATACAACAAAAAAAGAACAAAACAAAACCACAATATACTCATATTTTGTATATATATATATATACTTTACATATAATTTAATGCCATATCATATTATGAAAATAAATTCATATGTTTTCTTTCCTTCTGTTTTATGAAAAGACATCGAATAATTTGTTATATATATATATATATATAGCAAAAATAAAAAAAAGGAAATACTTTTGTGAATAACAAACCACAAAAAATGGAATTTAGTTACGCATTATTTAAATACATATCGTGAATTAGAAAAAAGAAAAATAGGAAAACATAATATATATGTAATATATTATAAACGCGTTGAATTAAAAACCCCTTTAATGAAATATTTCAATATATATACGATGATATATATATATATATACAAATAGAAACTTAAAAAGGATTTCAATTTTTCGTTTTTATTGTTTTCATTCCTGTATATATATATATATATATATACTTAAACAACCGCATATCATTTTGTTGTACATAAAATAAAATATGCAAACATTGACATACATTCGTATTATTTTAAAGTTTTCATTCACACACACCCACACAGATTATGATTCAGGCAGAGATATACATATAATGGAATAATGGGAAATTTCAATATAGAAGACATGAATGAATCCTTAAAATCTCAATTCCTATATATATACAAATGAGAGGATTGATATTGTATATGCCAAAGAGTTAAATTTTATCATTTCTATAACAAAAAATTCTCCAATTTCACATTCGTTTAGTATAAGGAGTAATTTAATATCAATTTTCCCTCAATATATATTTTCACTGATAGAGTTTTCCTTTACAAATACTACTATATAAAAAAATTACGGTTAAGGGTTGGTAATTGAATACGAGAATGCGCATTTCATTTATATATGAAAATGAAAATGATCAGTTATATTTTTGAGAATTTTCGTTAAGTTTTTTTTTTTTCGGTTTTCCACATATAACATATGAATTTTCCTTTTAATGTTACTCCTTTAAACATATATTATTGTATATATCGTATTTTCTATATCACCACGGCACCAAATATACATATTATATACATATACTGACGACGGGGTGTCGGAAAATAACCGAGTATATGCCGTATAAAAGTACATATATATATATATAATAAAATAAATAATAAATTTTTCGCTATACAACCAACAATCTGGTTTTAGCGTCCAACAACAGCCTTCTGTTATTAGTTACTTAATTTGTGGCTTTTACGGTGTCGGTAATTAGCCGTACGACCAACCGCAAGCGGAATATACAACTCTGTGTTAAAATTCAGATTCGAAAAATAACCGAAAACACAAAACATATTTTATGCATTCAGTAGGATTCGAACCCACGACCCCAAAATTTCGTTAGAATTTTTAGGTTGGCATTTTTAACATTTACACCACAGAGTTGTATTATATATATATATATACTTATTATATGCCAATAAAATTATCTATATATATATATATATTTTATATATTGACAAGAAAAATTTTTTTTTCCTTTTATACCTAAAGTATGTTTCTGCGCCAATTTTGAATAATAGAATTTTAAAAGCACAACACGCGTTGTATGTACATATATATATATATATAGAAAATAAAAACCCTGGATTATAAGGGGTAAACAATTTTCGATTTAAAGTATGTGTGTATAAAATAAATTGAAAAAGGGATATTTTATTTTATATACTTATATATACAGTGCGGATCAGTAAAATTTGTCACTCTTTGAAAATTCGAATTTTGAATACAACATAAAATGTTTTTACCCTTTAGAGAGAACCTGACATGCTAAAAAAATTTATTATTTATTTAATTATATACAAATACAATATCAATCTATATACTGTGATATAATTTGCATTTATAATTTGGAAATTTTCATTACATTTTATTATGTGAAGAATCCTTTTAATTTTCATTTTATAAATTGGGTTTTTAAATTGACTTATAATTGCTGAATACAATTATTAAAGTAAAACTTATGTAATAAAAAAAAATTCAATTTAACTTAACAAAATTAAATGTCAAGTATATAAATTACGAATACTTTTGCTTTATATAAAAGTAGTCTCTTTAAATAAATTCAACTATAACTAATAATAAACTGTATATATATAGACATTATATATAATAGAATAACATCAACAATATTATGTTAATAAAACCTTTTTTGTTGAATATCTTTAACGTGTAAAGAGCTTTCAGCAAATATGTAATTGAATGCAAGAAAAAACCATATACTATATATACATATATAGAATTTCGTATTTTTCTATATATAAAAATGGTTTTGACACTTTGTATATGTCAAGTTAAAATAAAATATTTACCAATAGAATTTACCACCGTACAAATATAATTACTATTTCAACAACAATAATCACACATATATTTATTTTTGAACTTTATTATAAATATATATATATATATATAAAATTTAACCAATATATACCACTTCACTTACACAATTGCTTAAAATATTTTTAAACTTTATCAAAATTATATATTATTAGTTAATATGGTTAAATGTAAATGCATTTAAAACTCAAATATAAATTTGTCTAGACTATATACGTACGAACGTATATAATTAACTTCATTTAACAGATCATTATTATTATATAATATATACATGATTTATACCGCCGCAGCTATTTATATATATATGATAATACAAAATTTTTCATTTATATATACAGTCTTATAATATAATGTAAAATTAATTTTTTTAATATACATTTGATTGAATATATATATATAGATAGAGATGTATACATCAGATATGAAAAAGAATTAGTATTCAAATGAAAAACCGTATATTTTTATATACTATATATATATATTTTATTAAATTATACCTGATTTGACTTATAATAACTTTTGTATTTAAGCTTAACACAATCATTCGAGATATACTACGTTAATTGGGTATAACAAAAAAGAAATCAATCAATACTATGAAATATGTATAAATACATGCTATTGTAAATTGCATTATATAGTAAACTCCGTTGTTTTTTAAAGTTTATATTTTTTATTTTTGTTTGTTTGAAGAATAAGACTTCAGAGGATTGATATAGTTATCGCATCTTCCAAAAATCATATTATACAGAATTCCCTCCTAAATATACTTGTTTTTTATATGTGTAACGCATTTGAACTAAACTTTATGATAAAACATCACGTAATCTATATAGATGAAAGATAATAATCCGGATTATAAGAAACAAAAATAATGATTTTTGACTGTTATAAGAATATATATAAGAATGATGGGCATGCGTCTTATATTTTACTTTAATTTGAAATAAAGGCCTTTAAATGCCTATATATATATATTATATCATCATAATGTATTTTTATATGATACAATATATACAAAAATATATTTATGAACATTTATATATAACTTATATACAATAAATTTCATAAATAATCAAATTAAATAAATTGTATGAATTTGCAAAATTTAAATTGAAATATAAAACACGTACAATAACTTTTCTTTTTTTTTGTGTTTTTATTTTTGCAGTTAAGTTCTCTCCAAAATGTATAAACGTATAAAAGTCTATGTATACAAATAAAATATGAATTATTTTTTTATTTTATATTTTTAATGAAAATGTATATATAAGCACCACATAAACTTCACATTTTAGAATTTCAATTATAATTTATTTCTATATACACTTATGTATATTTGTATACATATTTTAGTGTATATATACATATAGATATAAATACTAAACGATGATCAAATTCACATATAGTATTTTCTTTTTACTTACAATTCTAAATAAAATAATTGTCGATTGAAAAGTGTCTACAAATGACTATAGATTTGTAACATTTTTTCAGGAGCAGCTAAATTAATAAATTCATAAAGGTATAATAATTATAGGAACAAACCGCATAGAGAGATGTATCCACCTGAATGGAAACGTTTTTTGCAATGATCGGATGCGGGAGGACGGAAGTTCTATTCCACAAATATGTTCACCCTATTATACCACCAAATTTTATATATATATATATATAATATACAATTTTACATATTCTTCACTTTTACTATATATAAATATCAAAAAAATAAATAAATAATATTATTTTAAATATATTTCTTGAATAAAATAATTTTATTTTAAAATATATATATAATTATATACTCTCTATATGTATGTATATTTTAATATCAAAATAAGTGTATATATTGTAATAACTTTACAATATTAATTTTATAATTGTATATATTTATATATATCTATATATATCGGTATATAACATAATCCAAATTGTATAATAATCTGTCTAACTCGAGTATAAGTTTCACAAAATCATCATCAGGATTTCTATGGTAAAGTGAGTGATTGAAGGAATGATATCACAAAACAATAAAAACAAATTGAGGTTTTCATTCCAAAAAAAAAAAAAATAAGGTACAAATAAATGAAAAATTAAATAAATAATCATATTGCTTATACTTTCAATATATATATATATATACTAAAAAAGAAATAAAAAAAAAACAATCAAATTTCTTTCTTTTAAATTTGACAAATTTACGCAATTTAAAATAATAATTAATATCATAAACAAAAAATTTTTTTATTTGTTATTCTAATTTATTTCATTCAACTTATTTTGATCATACAACATTTATTAATTTATATGGAACACACAAATACAAAAAATAATTTTACCTATATAGATATTAAATCATTTCGTGTTGTATAAAATTTACCGCGCGCTCTCTGATAAATATGCAAATATGGCTTTTTCAACTCAAAAAGATTTTCTAAGAATTGATTTTTTTAATGATGATTTTTCTGTAAGAAATACACCGTCATCGTCCACATCGGCCACCGCTAATCAAATCATAACATCACCCGCGGTAAATAGTGATGATACAACAAAAATACCAAAAGATATATCATCGTTAATGAAAACCTACAAATCATGTACAGATGGAAGAGCATGGTCAATGGAAACTGATAAACGTGCTAAATATCTCTGGGATATCGTTCAACAAAAATCAAATGTAATTAAATAGTGAAAATAAAATTTGAATATTGATGATATAATAATCGTATATTTTATTTATAGTTAAATAATACTTTGAATGGAAGTGGTGATAATAAATTTATAATAACCGAAAATAAATTATCATTAAATGATTTACAGAATTTATCAAATGAGAATTTAATTGAACATATTTTAAAATTATATAAAAATATTGATGTAAATATATATTACAAACAAAAAGACATTTACAAAATTTCCCCACATCCGTTCTTATATTTTAATATGATATTTTTTTTTACAGTCATTTCAGGAACACATTAAAAATGATCCTGACGGGAAATTTCAAAATATTGACAAACATATTATGGAAATTAATGAATTACAAACAAAATTAGATGAACTTAAAGATAAAATCGAAAGATTATCAATTGAAAATAATGAATTAAAAAAACAATTAAACAACGGTGATTCTGATGATCAATCGGATATTAATATAAATGTTCGTTCATTGTTTAGAAATAATAGAGATATTATGGTAGATCATCAACAGTCGTCGACATCCGAAAATAATGTTAAAAAACAAATAAAAACGTTACGGGCCATTGAAAATGATAATATAAAATTAAAAGATGAAAATATCTATTTAAATAATGAAATGAAAAAAATTATGCTAGAAAAAAATATGTTACGTGAAAAACTTGATAAAATAATTGCTATTGAAGATAATTTAAAAGAAATTAGTGAACGTGCAAAATTGGCCGATGAATTGAAATTCGAATGTTATGAATTACAACGGCAAAATAATCAATTAAAATTAGAATCAAAAAAATACAATGATATTTGGAAAGAAATGGAAAGTGTTAGGGTGAGTTTCGTTAAATAAAATTATTAAAAATATGATTCCATATACCAAATTTGTAATAAAACTATATCGTTTGTCATATATATATATAGAAAACTAATTCGGAATTAAATGGGAAAATACAATTGCTATCACAAATAGACGAAGAATTGTATCAAACAAAACGACAACTTAAATTTGCGGAAAATGCTATTGAAAAATATGAAGATGATATACATTTTCAAATTGTATGTACTAAATGTAAAATTGTTTTGATTTAAATGTTATAGATTTAGTTCCAGAGTATACATGAATTACCATAGCGTTGTTGAAAAAAGGCGTGAATACAGTGATATATAGATTATATAATGATCTTTAAGGCATCCAGAGTTACCCCGCAAAATTGTAGTACAACATTTTAATATTACATTCCTATTAATTAGATACAGTTTAGATACTTATTTATATGGCATTAAAAATCGATCATTCTTTTATTTACATTCCATTAAAGGATATATGGATCGATATCTTATCTATTAACCCAACGTTTAACCGATTTGTTTATTTTTGGGAAAAACCGAATTAACTGAAAGAACATTACATTCAAAATAGTTTACATTTTTTCTATTATATTATATGTATTTGAATATATAGGAATTGATAAATCGTCTGAAACATGACCTACAATTAACGAAAACTAAATTAACCGTTGCTAACGAAGAACGATTTTTGGTCGTAAGAAACGTACGTGATGATATCAAAGAATTACAAAGACAATTAATGGAAACAATTGAGGCGGGTATTCTTGTAGATTATGGAAATAATAATAGGTCACTAGAAACGGTGGCAATTGCAGAATCGTCATCATTTCAAAGATTGGAAAATATATTAACGACTGTACAACAACGAACCAATTCAATGCAAGAAGAATTTTTAATTGAACGTAATAAATTAAATGATAGTAATCACAATTTAGATAGTAAACTTTTTGAATTGGAAAATCAAATAGTAAAACGGGTTAGTTCTGTAATTATCGAAGAATTAGAACATGAAAAATCATTATCAACCAATAGATCAATCCATACATTATCGAATTATTTCGATGAAGACATTGTGAACGAAGAAATCAACATTGAAGATACTTCACAGACGACACACATCAATGTACAAAAATCGGATAAAAGTTGTCAATTTTTTACTTCATTTATGGATAATTTTACTCAAACCATTAATAGTACGAATGATCAGTCAAAAGAAAATGATCAACAAAATGATATTGAAGAAATAGAATCAATAGAATCCGAAGAAGTGCAATTAACAATAAATTATGATCAGACCGATGATACAAACGAAATATCAATACCAGATGATCCAGATACATTATTAAAATTACAAAAAACAGAAGCAGATGAAAAAACAGAAGGAATAAAAAATGAATTGAATTTAAAAACCCAAGAATTAGAATTGTTAAACGTACAATTAAATGAATTACAAAAATTAAATGAATTACAAAATGTTAACATGGAAAAATTAAAACTTGAATTAAATGAAAATCAAACAGAAATATCAAATTTAAAAAATTTGACAAATGACAATAGAGAATTAGAAAAAAAAAATTCAATCATTTTGAAAAATTGTGTAGAAGAAAATGAAAAATTTAAAACTGAATTAGAAAATTTAACAACAAAATTAAATGATTATCAAAATGATGTTGAAAATTTAAATGGATTATTGGCAATTCGTGACAAAGAATTACTGGAATTAGAAAATAGATTTAAATCAACAAATGAGCAATTAGAAATGAAAGAAGAAATGTTAATAATTAAAAATCAACAATTTGAAACAAAATTAAATGATCTATTGGAAATTCAAGCAAAATTAAATGATTGTGAGAAAAATTGTAAACATTTTCAACAAATTATTATTGATAACGATATAAAAATTAAAGAATTAAATGAAAATATTATTTATTTAAAAACACAATACGATTATTGTCGTCAACAATTAGACGAACATCAATCAATGAAAACCCAATTGGATACAGAAACAGAAAATAAATTAAATGTAATAAGAAAATTATCCAATGAAAATATTGAAAATTTACAAATGAAATGCAATGATAAAGATACAGAAATATTACGATTAAAATCTGATGTGAACGAATTAGAAAAACAAATAATAGAAAAAAATCAAATAATAACCCAATTAAATGAAGAAATAAATTCAAATAAAATTGAATTAATGACATTGCATGAACAAATGTTACAATTAGAAATAATTACAGTGGAACTTGATCGGGAACGTGAAAATAATCATAAATTACAAGAGGCCATCGATTCGTGTCAAAAACAATTGGAATCATTGGAACCAACCCGCGCATCCGATGAACAAACAAAATCCACAATTGAAGATGATTCAATTAGTGAATTAACAAAACAATTAGAAATGGAATGTGTACGTAATGCAGAAATGGAACGTTTAAATATTAATTTAAAAAATGAAATATTAAAATTGCATACAGAAATTAAAGAAATTAATGATCGACAACAAAAAAATCTTAATGTAATCGCAAATATGAAGGCATCCAAATCAACACAATCCAGTTTTAGTCAATTAATAAAAAAACCATCAATTAATAATAATACTAATAAAGTTGATGATAGTCAACGAGAGGAAAAAATTCAAATGCTAACCAATGAACGAATACAATTAACAAATGAAAATAATAATTTGAAAAATCTTTTAACTAAATTGTCAAAAGAAAATTCAATATATTCCAATAAAATAAAAGGTATATATAAAATATATTTATAAATGAAAAAAATAATGAAATAAAAATTGTTAATTTTGCAGATTTAGAAAGTAAAATTTTATCGGTGAACGAAAATACAAATAATTTAATATCAAAATCATTGAAAAAGGTATGTGTATGTAATAACATTATGAATTTTAAAGGGAATTTAATGATCGGATTGGAAATTATTGTGATGTGAAAGGAACTCGTTAACGAAACGGCGAATAGGGCTTTTCTTTTGTATGAAAATTCGGTGTCCTTTAAATATAATGTTATGAAATATTTAAAAGGAGGTCGCATTATTTGGTTTATTTTTTAAGGATTTTCAAGATCAGATAAAATATTAAAAATATTATACTCAAAGTAATGCTTATGAATGGTTCAGTGAGAATACCTTAATGAATGGTTCAGTGAGAGTCTTCCTGTCCTATATTGCAATTGATAATGAAATATATGCATATAATGTAGGAATATTGATATAAGTAAAAGAAAATGTAAACTGAAATGAAATGTTGTTGTGGTTCGGTTAGTGAAGAATCACACTAAATACTTATATTTAAAGCATATTATATATATTTACAGACCTCTCAATTAATAGACGTTGCAACATCAATAGGAACACTAAATTGTAATAACGATGACGAACATTTAAATCAATTAAAATCTAAATTATCAATTTCACAAAAAAATATAGCTATATTACAATCCGAAAATAATGAATTAAAAATTAAATTAACAAAATTATCTACAAAAATATTACCAAGTAGTGTAAATCACAAATCGATACAAACGATATCACAGCAAGGATCACCACCGATTTCTTTGGATTCCAGGCATTCCGATAATGGTGATGATGATGACACATTAAAAAATATGATGTGTAAATGTGAAAACCCTAACAAAAGCAGTGATAACGACGAAGAATTAAATGCGGAAAATGAAAATCAAAAATTGAATAAATTTTGTAAAATTATTATCGATTTCGGAATTAATGTACAGCCAAAATATTTTAATTTAATTTTTATAATTTTACTATTACATAACTTTATTATTAAAATTTTTATGATTAACAGAGATTAACATTCATGCAATTAAAAATACTACATAAATTAGTTTATAATGCGGGTATTGTAAAAAGTATGAATGCATCACCGGCGACTGGCGTGGCCGCACAACAATCAGAAAAAAAAGATTCTGTAAAACCGGATAATAGAAAAATTCTTTCAAATATAGATCATTTATTAAAACGTGAAGAAAAAGCCATTGCTAATTTAAAACTTTATACAAAAATGAATTCCTATAACAATAATGGTAATAGAAATAAAAAAGTCAATCCCAGTGAAAAATCAATCAAAAATAGTGTAAATTCAAATAAGTAATTATATTTTGTATATTTGCAATTCGTTTTTTTTTGTAATGCTTCCCTGATATTAAGAAATCGATATGTTTCTTTATACTATATACGCGGTTTACAGTCAAGTACAATTGGAATCCCTATCAAAATCGAATAAAACAAAAACAAATAATTTAGCCAAAAGAAATCCGGCAAGTGTTAAGAAAAAATAAACCTAATGCTAAAAATCATGTAAATTTATAATTTATTTATATATATGTATATTAAAATAATTTTTTATTTGTTCTAATTCACTTCCATTTTAACATTTATATTATTTTCCAATACAAAAATCTTTAAAAATAACATCTAGAATTTCTTCAGTACTAACATCACCGACAATCGATCCAATTGAACGTAATGCCATACGTAATTTTTGGGCTGCAATAGCAAAATCTTGACTGTCTGGATTCTGTTGAAAATATTCATGAAATTCATGTAATTGTTCAATGCAATTTATTAGCAAATGACGATGTCGTTCATGACTTAATGTTAAACATTGCGTTGATGGTTCACCACATCTTAATTGAAATAAATAAATTGAATAATACTTTACAAAAATAACAACAAATTATTACTTACAATTCTTTTAGTTTTTCTTCTAATTTATTTAAAACCTCTGATATACCATCATTTGTTTTACAAGATATAAATACAATATCCGAATTATTTTCTTTTAACATTTTCAATTGTTTCATTTCAATTAAATCCGATTTATTTACAATAAATAATATTGATTTATTTTTTATCGATTCATTTAAACCCAATTGATTTGTAATGTAATTATATTTAATTTTTTCTAAATTCGTTTGATTACAATCGGATAATAATTCACTATTGATTTGTTTTGCATCAATTATTATAATTATTAAATCACATAATTTAGTGTAATTTCGTGCACGTTCAATTCCTTCCAATTCTATGCGATCATTGGACATTGTTCGTAATCCAGCTGTATCGGCAAACAATACCGGATAACCAGATATGTTAAATGGTTGTTCAATTATATCACGTGTTGTCCCCTCAATGTCGGTTACAATCGAAATTGATTTTGAACATATTACATTCATAAAACTACTTTTACCAACATTTGGTGCACCCAATATAATTGTTTTAATGCCCGACCGTAAACGTTCACCACGTCGTCCATCATTCAGATACATTTGAATGTCATTCTCGATTGCATTTAATTCTTTCATTAATTGATGTAAAATATCACTTTCAATATTTTCATCTTCAGCAAAATCAATGTATGCTTCAATATGGGCAATACATTTTAATAAACGTTTTTTCCAACTATTATATAATTTTGATTGTTCACCATTGGCTTGTAGTAATGCCTATAAAAAATTATTAATATATTAATATAGTATCATACCGATATAATGAATGTATATATATTTAAAATACCTGTTTTCTTTGGAATTCTGTTTCAGCATGTATTAAATCGGCTAAACCTTCAACTTCGGTTAAATCTAATTTACCACCATAAAATGCACGTTTTGTAAATTCACCTGCTTTAGCTGAACGTAAACCTTTCATTGAATTTAATGCATTTAACATTGCGGCAATTACAGCCAAACCACCGTGTATTTGAAATTCACATGAATCTTCACCGGTAAAACTATTTGGTCCTTATTATTATTATTATGATTTATTTATTATTACATTTTTAATTTGCCGGTTCAATAATGAAAATCACTTATGATAACTATATGAATCATTACAATTTAATTCAATTGGAAAATTTAAATGGGATTGTTTGAGATATATAACTTCCAAAAGATATGATATTTATATCTTTCATAACGTATCGTATATCAAATGTCCATTCAAAAAGGATTATTTTATAATATTTTGAATGTTTTTTAAAGTTTTTGCCGCTTCATTAAATGTTCAGAAGAACGAAAAGTACATCACAGATTATATAGAGAGCTCACGTTTATACATTCAAACACATTGAAATACCATTAATATTTACAGAATATATGGTTAATAAAAACCTAATCCATCAAGAATTAAGTCACAGTCCAAATCAATCAATATAATCAACAATAACATCAATAAACATATAATTCAAATGCATTTGAGTTTGAATTGAGTTATAACCAAAAAAAAAAAAATGATACCCATAACCACATTGAATTAATTAAACATACCTGGAAACCAAATTAATAGACCCCGATCAATTAACTCTTTCGTTTGTGGATGTCGAAATTTTCGTAAATGTGCATATCGAGGAGTTAATGATCCTTTATTGCCAATGTTTGTACCATTATCGATTTCTTTAAAACCGGCAATTTCTTGACATACACGCAATGATTCTGGTCCCGATACTCGAATTATTGCTACACCACATTTTCCATGACCTGTTTTTCCAAACGAAATAACATTCAAAATTAAAACTTTGGGATTCTTTTGATATAAAACTTGAAGGCGCAATTACTTACCCGATGATAAACTATATATTGTTGATTTTGCTGTTGTATAATATCTTTTTGTTAAACAATTGAATATTATTTGTTTATTGATTAATTGATTAAATAGAATATTCATTTAAAAGATAAATTATAGCACAATTTTTGGATTAATAAGTCCACAATATCGATCAATCGAACCGGTAATATTTTATTTTTTTTGTTATTGTTTACAATTTATATTTTATTCCAAAATATTTTTGTAAACAAAAATATTCTGCATGCTCTCGCTTTACTACTCTCATTTCACTAAAATAATAACACTATTGATATGTAGATGGTGTGTTATGTCTATGTTTTTTAATTGTCGGTGATCCATGGAATTATTTGATATGCTAAAAATATATACTAAAAAAATTCAAATTATGTCTGTTTAAAAGAATTTCGTTTAGAGTATGAATTTGCCTTTAGAAAATCCTACAGAATTTCCTTTAAAAAATAAATCTATCCTCTCATCCAACGTTTTAATTTGTAATTAAGGATCAATGGCGAGCAATGTGGATTTATATTCATATTAAACAAATCAGTAATATTTAAAGTATCCCATAATATTACACCCTCTTTTCGCATCCAGAATGAGATTATATGATCCTTGTGGTGATTATCTATAAAAAATAAAAAATCAATCAATACACTATTTTTTGGGGTTTTTATTTAAAAAAAAATAAAGGATAATCAATATATTTAAATGATAAAAATAATACAATTGAAAAAAACATTTTTTTCTATCGTTATTTGACTAAATGGAGTTTTATATTTTTCGGAAATATAATAAACAATTTTATAATAATAATAATAATAATAATAATAATAATAAAAATAATATTAATATTGATAATAATTTTATATAATTAATTCATAAATCATATATAAAGTAAATTAAAAAAAAAATAATGTTCATAATAATAATAATAATTAATTTTATGTTAGTTTAATCAAATTAAAATTTATAAAAAATGAGATTCTTATATTATAAATGCAAAATTGCGTGTTTTGATTGATCATAAATCAATCATCAAAAAAATTTTGTGTAAATCTCAAATTAACAAAAATAAAATGCTCCCCAATTAAATGAAATATATATATATACAATTGATACATTGGAAAAATTGGTTTTGAATTCATTAAATATTAATTATATTTAATAGGGAATTGTTCATTTTTGCAATCAAGCAATGGGAAATTTACTAAAATCCTTTATTAAATTAAAAATTTATGGATAATCTATATTTGATAATTGTCTTTATTTGAAAGATCTACACTCGCACGCAATAAAAACGAAAGAATTTTTCAACAGAAATTCAATTGATAATGTGAAAATTCTTTAATTTATTCATTTTTAAATTAATGTAATATATATTGAAAAAAAAAACAGAAAAAACTATTTCTTTTGAAAAGAAAATATAAAATAATTTTCTGATTATAAAGTCATCGTCGTCGTCGTCCTATTTATTTATAAATTATAAATTATATTATTCTTTTTTTTTATTTATTATAATATATTGATAAAGCAAAATAATATTTTTTTCTCATATAGGCTAGATTATTTTTTATTTATTTATAAATTCACCTTTCATTTTCCAGTCCTCATTGACAATTATATATAATAGCAAAATCATAAAAAAAAAATCTATTATACTTATTTATTTAAAAAAAAAAAAATAGAAGAATTCTTAATGGGGGTTTAATCCCCCATTTCATTATTCCAAAAAGAATTCAAACTATTTAAACTTAATTATAATTATATAAAATAATTAGTCATTTAGTCATTTCGTTTCCTATATCAATTATTATTTTGCTCATAAAATTGTACCCTTATTCATTTTTATATGTATTATATCAATTATAATATATAATATAGTTTATTGTTTTTATTAATTAAATCCTTTCTTTCTTTTTTTTTGTTTTTAATTTTTTTTTTTAACCAATATTTACATTTTTATTATTACTACTATTTAATATTTAATATTTAATATAAATATATAGAGATGGAAATTAAAATCCATTTAATTATTATTATTATTAGTTTTTGTTTAATAAATTACTATTATTAAATATTTCAAATTGATACTATATAGAAAAATGTTTTTAAAAATAAAATAAGGCAACGTTTCTATATTTTATCATAGTTTTTTGCTCTCTTTCTATATCATTTTTTCTGTATCATTTTCGTCTGTTATGCTTTTATTATTATTATTATTCAATAATATCGATTTTTTTTTAAATTATTGTTATTTAATTATTTATAAATAAAGTTTTTGAATTACTTTTTATTTTTAAAATTTATTAAGTATTATTTTATAAACCTTTTAACTAATAATTATGTAAAGGTTTAAATTTAAATGATAATTTTTTAACCTTTTTTGTTTTCATTATCAGAAAATTTCCTGTTTTATGAAAATCTAAATTACAATTAAATGTTTCATTTTGTTCAATCGAAATGTTGAAATGTGTTTTTATGTTTTATGCGTCATCTTTATTCAATTTACAACTCCTGGTTTTTTTTTACTATTTTTAGAAATAAATTGATAAATTGACATAATATTTTTCAAAATATATTTTAAATTTAATTTATATAATTAAAAGTTTTTCTTTTTTTTTTTCAAAACAAATAATAAATAAATATACTTTTTTAAATACAAAAAAAAAAAAAACAAAATGATGATGAAGAGAAAATGACAATAAGTAAAAATAATTCATTATCATCTTTTGGTAAATGACGGACGTGGTAATCCACTTGTTCTTGGTATACTTGATGGTTGTCGTAAACCAGATGGTCTTGGTTGATGTTGTGCTGACGGTGCTGATTGTTTATTTTCTACAACATTATTAGTTTGTTGAGGATGTTGTTGATGTTGTTGGGGTTGTTGGTGTTGTTGATACTGTTGTTGACGCTGTGGATTTTGAGTATTAACAATTGTTGAAGGAATTCCGGGCGAACTATCCGAAGAAGACAAACTCTGTAAAGAAAACAACAAAACAAATTCATTATTAATATAGAAATGATAATATAATTATAATTTCTTATCCAGAAGTCATCATAATTCTAAGCATTTTAAGAATATCATCATCATTATATAAATTGTGTACATTCAAAAGTTTGTATAATTTAATATATCTGATATACTTACATTTGTGGGCGATAGTCTTTCAAATTCCTGTGTTGTTTCGTTTCTTTTTAAATTCGTACTGTAAAAACCGGAAGACGGACGAATTAATCCTTGTCGTTTAACTAATTGTTGTCGAACATTACCACCACCGCCACCAATGCCTGTTGCTGCTGCTGCTGATGCGGTCGTAGTGGTACCAATTCTTGTTTTAACGCTTACCGGCAATTCGGGAATTTTAAATGTATCCTGTTCAATGTTCTAAAAGTTAAAAGTTATAATTAATGAATATTATGTATATAACAAACAATTATAGTGTTGGATATCATTAATATAAAATATTGATGACTTTAATTTAAGATAAAACGTCAAATACTACGTGATAACAAGTGCTTAATAAAACAATAGCGTTAGTGGTTAAATGAAATAGATAAAATTCTTAAATATCTTACATTAGCTGGTATATTCGGTGCCGATTTCGATGTCACCGGTGCATTAAATCCTAAACTAGGTCTAGCCAATTTTGAATATTGTAATGGTTTTTTCTAAAAGAACAGAAATACAAAAAAATATATTAAAATTAATAATTCAATAATTCATTTAATTATCAGTAATCTTACTTCAACATCTGATTTTCGTAATAATCGTAATGTTGGCTGTACATAACGATTTCCCATCATTCCGATCGAAGAAGATGATGATGATGCAGACGATGAATTATTTGTGGCATTCGATTTTATTTGAGTATTTATTTTCGATTGATAACCAAAATGATTGTTACTAACTAAATTTGTTATTGATTTTGATTTGGTACCCATTGGACTTTTTAATTGTGATTCATATTTGATGGTGTGTTGAGTGTTTGATGAATTTTTTGGTTGATGTGTTTTTACGGCCGCTATAACATCATCTCGATCTAAATCATCCGCGGAACTTGATTTAATTTGTTCATTTACAATATTTGACGATGTCACCGTAAATGTTTGCGGACGCATTGATAAACCTTTAATATATCGTGGACGTGATAATGCACGACGACGTTGCATTATATCATCATTTTCATTCATATTATTTTGATTTGTTAATTGTCTATTAAAATGATTATCGGATTTAGTTATTGTTGTTCCCATTGACGAATTTGTAATCGGTGAATTTTTATCTGAACGTGTAATTATTGTATGTTGTTTTGGCATTTGATGAGTCATATTTAATTCTTCAGTATCATCATCATCATCATCGTCATCGTCAACATCTTCGCCATCGAAATTAGCATCAACGTTCGGTATCATTACAGCATTTTCTGGTGGTTTTTTAAATAAACGTATGGTTTTAAAGCGATCACGATTTGTACGATCAATATCTTCAACATCTTTAAATGGATTTTCGGTGGCCATTGAAATTGTTGATTTTTCATTTATATTATCGGTCATATTTTCTAATGATTTTTCCGGTGTTTTTTGTTTACTTTCAATGCTAACCGGTGATTGTTGATGTTGTACAACAGTAGCAGCTGGAGCTGCAGCAATACTCGGTGATGGTATTGTTATATCATCATATAATCGACTTCGACGTAGTAATCGTTCACCACTTCCACTGTTAGCACTACCAATCATCGATGATGTTGGTGATATTTTCATAGAAGATGGTACGTTATTATTATTATTATTATTCAAGGTGTTTGTTGTTGATGGTGATGTTGTATGTAATAATGTATTTGAAATATGATGATTATTTTTATCATAAGAATCCATTAATTTATTATTATCAGTTGAATTATTATTATTATTATTATACTGTTGTTGTTGTTGTTGTTGATGATGAGGATGGTGATGATGATGATGATGATTTGAATCATTTTTTGTAAAAGAATTATTATTAATAAATTGTTCTTTTTTTCGTAATTCTTCTTGTTGTTTTTCTAAATTCATTTGTAAATGTTTTTTCTTTATGTAATCTAATGATTTACGCATTTTTATATTTGATTGATTTTGTGATGTATTTATTGCCATATTATTTAATAAATCTTCAAATTCTTTTTCATCGTTGTCTAAAATGCACATTGATTTTTCAAATTCTTCAAAATTTTTCAACGATTGACGTTCATCTTCACGAATATCATAAATGTGTTGTTGATGTTTTTCCGAATTATTTCTTAATACTATATTTTCAATAAAATGGTCATCATCGTCATCATCATCATCATCAACATCATTATCATCATTAACAACATTCTCATTCTCATCGTTATTACTTTTATGATTATTATTATTATCATTATCCTTAACATCATCTTCAAATTTTTCATCAACATTATTATTAATTATAATCTCTTGAACATCCTCTAAATTATCATCTTTATTTGCATCACCACCGGCATCATTTAAATCATTTTCATGCATTAAAGATTTTCGTTTATTAATACTATTTAGTACATCCTCCATAGAATTCATTGATTCATCATCATTTGTAATGGGTGAAAAATGTAAACCGATTGAACTTAAACGTGTAATTTGTGCTCGTTGATGATGTGGAGTGGATTGTTGCAAGGCTATAATGAAATTGAAGTATTCAATTAATGAAAAATATAGAAAATAAGTAAATCAATAAATACTTACATCCAATTTTTCGAATCCCCATAATACTATCTTGTTTTCTTGTCAATTGATTATCGACATTATTGATAATTGCCGTTTTATTCATATCAATTATTTCCGCAGAGGTATAACCAAATGTTTTATTTAATAAATTATTCGGGGTTAAAACATCTTCTGGTTTAATAACATCATAGGTACCATTTAATGTATCTTCATTAAATGTTTTATCATTAAATTGTAATGATTCCGGACCATGAACACCGCCACCGCCACTACCCACACCATTGCAAATAATATTAGTTCTATTCAATGGTTGTTGCAAATCATTTCCGAAAAATGTTTTATTATTATTCGTTAATGCTGATGCTGAATCGTACGGTGGTAATGGTAGTATTGGTGTTGGTGGTGGTTCATCAAATGTTCGATTAAACATATTTATTTCATGAAAACTATTTTTAGCACCATTTATAAATGTTTCATTACAATTTTCACTATCATTACTTGTATTACAGCTATTTATAATATTTGTTGTATTTATAGCAGCCGGGGCGGCGGCTGCCATTGTTTGGGTGGAATTTAACGATGATTGTTGATAATTTGATAAAAATCGATAATCATTGTTATTGTTATTATTATTTTTTTTCAAATCCATCGCATTTAATTGTAGTGCGTCATCTTTATTATTTATAAAATCATTAATACTTGCAAAATCATTACTTGTTATTAAACTATAATCGATTTTTTCCATTGATAAATCCATTGAGCCAATTGATTGTGGTGGTGATACATCACCCAAATAACTTCGTTGCATACTTGTAACAAGACCACCAATTTGTAAATTAACAAATGGACGCTAAAATCAAATAAATATGGTTTATTGTAATTATTATATATATTTCATTGCAATTTTGCAATTTTGTTATATTCTTTTTCGATCGAATTATGGTAAATACAAAATATATATATAAATACCTGTTCATTTTCAGTGCTTGCTGTCGTTGCACTTCCAGCATTTGCATTTCCTCCGAAACTATTCATTAATTTTCGTTTCGATCGAGTAAACGTTCGTGTATCAACATATTTCGTATCTAACAATAAAATTTGTACAATAAAATTTAAAAATTCAATTAGCATATTATTTATAGAATATAAAGAATATATATTCTAACATTCTAACATTCTAACATATTATAAATGTATAAAAAATTATATTTCATATAAATCGCAATGCATACTTTTATTAAATGAATCTAAATCCGTAGAATTATTTGTTTGACGATTGTTTAATTTCCATTGTTCTAATAATTTTATTACTTCATCTGTATCTGGCATACTGAAAAATATAGAGTTATAAAACAGATAAAGAAATTATACATTCACATATTTAAAAAATATAAGGAAATAAAATATATGATAAATATATATGTAATAATGTAATAATGTAAATATCTCTAATTAAGGAAATTCGTTTTACATTGTTTTTCTGTTCTGTTAGTGTTGTTGTTTTTACACAATGAAATAAAAAAAAAACAATAATTACCAAAATGAATCGGTTAATGCAGTATCGACGTCAATAATATCATCCATCATAAAATATATATATATATATATATTGAAGAAATATATAAACAATTTTAAAACAAAAATCCTGTAATGAAAATCAATTTTTTAATTATTAATTTTTAATCCAATTAAAAAATAATTTCATTATTCTAATGTTTATACACTAAATTAACGGTTTATCTTAGCATATGTAAATGAGCCAGCACATATATGTTGTTAAAAACACGAATGGGAAAGTCAATTTCTTACTGTTAAATAATAACAATAAAGTGATGTATACACACTCGGACAAAAAACAACATATCTACATATAATACAAAAACAAATTCAATACACGTAATAAAAAAAAACTGAATGAATGAATAAATGGATGGAATTTGCACAGTTGAGTAATGCCCATAAAAAAAAAATACATAAACACATTGATAATTTAATTAATTTTAGATTATTATTTATAATTTTATAATTAATGTTTTTAAAGTCATCGCGCGGTATCGATTGTTTGTGATGTCTTATATATATATATATAAAAAACCATATGTAGATTTATTTATATATTTATTTTTTATCAATATTAAATTAAATAAGATTACACATAATCAACAAAACAACAACAAAAACAACACCATATAAAAATAAAATAAAGTAAAATGAATATTATTAAATCGAATCAAACCAACGCAAACAAAAAAAAACAAAAACATTATTATATGAAACATAATTGAGAAAAATATTAAATCTTAATAAATAAATTATTATCAATTCATTTCTTTATAAATAAACATACGTAATATATTTTTATGCAATATTTCCGTTTATTTTATCTTTTTTTTTTTGTATTAAAAATGATATCATTTAATTTTAATTTTGTCAATACAAAA
Organism: Dilophus febrilis; assembly: GCA_958336335.1. Taxonomy (NCBI): domain Eukaryota; kingdom Metazoa; phylum Arthropoda; class Insecta; order Diptera; family Bibionidae; genus Dilophus; species Dilophus febrilis. The sequence continues at coordinate 3,420,519 of OY284470.1, read as the reverse complement.
ACAAAAAAAAAAAAAAAACAATTGCAAAATTTTATAAAAGGAAACTTTCACTACAACTTTTATTTTCACAACAATCCTTTTTTTTTTCAATAATTATAATAATAAAAACAATAATAATTAATAATAATAATAATACCTAATTAGCGATTAATTAACAATAATCAATATTAATATTTAATTTAAAACGAAATTATTTATAAATAATATAATTACTTTTTCACTTTATAAAGTACAAAAAAAATTATAAATTATTCTTTTTTTTATCGCAGATCCAAAACTAAAAATAAAAATAAAAAATTAAAATCAAGAAGAAAAATAATAAAAAAAAAAATCAAACAAAAAAAAAAAAACAATAAAAAAAATGTCAAAAGATTTTTATCTCTTTCTTTTTTAATAAAATGTTTCAAGATATTGTAATAGATTTATTATCTGTATCGGTATTTATCTATATTTTAATAAAAATGGATTCTTAACAACGTTTTCCGATAGGGGGCACTAGACAATTGATTAGGTTTTGTTTTCAGATAATTTTTATCAATTTCTATTTAAAAAAAAACCCATGTTATTTTTACCTTATAAGGTTTTTGCCTGATTTTTATCAACTATTAAATGTATGTGATAAGTTTTTTAAGCATACGCTACAAAAAGATCACGTTGGAAATTAACGTTAAAATATAATATTAAAATAACACCTATATATAATCCTGTGGAATAGAATTTGAATTCATTTTCCATATACATTCTGTCAAATAAGTACCCGGAAATTTGAAATTTGAAACACAAACAACTTATCAATCATCTAAATTTATTATATCCCCTTCAAAATAGGCCCCTTATTGTGAGGCAATTAATACACTTCTTCCAACGAACAATCCAATCATCGAAACACTTTTTAATGCTATATATTCCGGGATGGCCTTCAGTTCTCGTTGCGAATTAGTTTTGATGCGTCTTCAATGCTGTCAAAACGGGTTCCACGAAGTGGTAATTTGAGTTTCGGAAACAGGAAAAAATCACACGGGATCATATCTGGAGAGTATACGGTGGTTGTTCGATGATATATTTGTTGAATTTTTGTTCAAAAACTCGTTCACAATGATCGCTTTGTGCGCTGGTGCATTATCGTGGTGCAAAATCCAACTGTTGTTCCGACACAAATCTGGTCTTTTGCGACGAACATTCTCTCCCAAACGCCTCCATAACGCCAAGATAATATTCTTTATTTTGTTGACTTTATTGGCCCACCGGTAAGAATTTCGAATGAACAACTTTTTTTTGGGTTTCGACTCATTTTTAGCGCGCCATTCCGACGATTGTTGACTTGTTTGCATGTCGTACTCGAAAACCCATGTATCGTCACCAGTTATTATGCGTTCGATGAACGTTGGATCGGAATTTACGCGTTCAAGCATGTCTTCATAGCCACCTTACTGCGATTCACTTTTTGAAGAAAATTCAGATCTTTTGGCACCAATCGCGCTGCGACTTTCCGCATACCCAAAACATGAACCAAAATATGACGAGCGGTCTCATGAGACATGTTCTTCATTTCTTGGGCTATCTCTCGCAAACTATAATGACGATTTTCGAGCACCATTTCCTTTATTTTGTCGACGTTTTCTTCAGTTGAAGAGGTCGAAGGCCGTCCTGAACGTGGCAAATCGTTCACTTCTTCTCGCCCCTCTTTGAACGATTTATACCAATCGTATAAACTTGAGTTTTCGACATGGTTGAATCACCAAATGTTTTTTTTTCAACATTTCCAACGTTTTGGCACAAGAAAATTCCGTTTGAAACACAAAATTTCACACAAAATCTTTGTTCGATATTTTTATCCATAGTGACTAATTTCCTCCCACCTTTAATCGAAAGATTTCTTAAACTATAACTGCAATCAATCATCATTTAAAATAATCTCATTGAATAGATATAGTTAACACAGATAATAGACATTAAAATGCCTAATAAATACGAAATAATATGAGCCCATATATATTGATTGAATACATATAATAAGAAGTATAATAATCCAAAAAAAATAAAAACATAAATTCCAATTGAAAATTATTCTTATTATATAATTCATAAATTATTATTAGTATCTGTAATAAAAGTAATATAATCTAATATTGATCCTTGACATTCATGATAAATTATTTCACAATCACCACCTTGAGTTCCAATGAATTCAGCCATTTCATATCGTTCTTTATCATATTGTTCATCTTTTGTAAATGCTTGATGAACCGTAGGACTATATATATATATATATATTAAATGAATAGATTGAATTTAAAATATATTATGTTTCAATATTCAAATTATTTTCAAATACACTCACGTCAATAGAAATTGTAATACTTCTGCCAATAAATGTTCATCTTCACCAATGTCCAAAGGATGCCTAGCCAATTGGCATACACTTTTTAATAGACATGTTTTATGATAACCAAAACTGTATATATACATTTTATAAAATAGAATAAATAGTATAGTGTAATTTGAATTTTTTAAACAGAATTTTATATATTTTCATATATACCAACCTTTCTGAATAATTTTCAACAATACGATATAATTCACCGGCACTCATATCTTTTTTACTTAAATCATTATTATCTGTTAAATATTTATCATATAATTCATTATTATTATTATTATTATTATTCCCAATAGCATTTAAACTTCGTCGAGATTTTTGTTTGTTTTTCTTTTTAATTCGTTTACGTTTGTTTGTTGGATTTTTTCGGTTAGATATCCTCTTATTCATATTTGAATGTTTATTTATTGTATCAGATGATGATGATGATGATGATGATGATGATGATGATGTATCATTATTATTATTATTATTGTCATTTATTGATGTTAATAGTGAACGTTGCCAATAAACGGGACTAAACAATTGTTCCAATTGAAATGGCAGTACATAATTAAATTGAAAACCAATATTCATAAACACTTTACGTACAGGTAAATCACATGGCCATGAAACAGCTGCAACAATCTACGTATAAATTGTATAGTTTTTAAATGATTAATTTTTTTTAATATTCTAGAAAAAAATTTTTTTAATATTCTAGCTTAAAAACAAACAAAACTTTCTATTTACTTTATACCTGTAATACACTAAATTCTGGAAATAATATACCTGATGAAAATCTAATTAATAAATTTATTTGAACTATATAAAATAAGTATAACACCTTCATATTTTATTTTATACTATTTTTTTTATTTTTTAAATATAAAACAATAAATGTTTTATTTTTTTTTTATAAATAATATTTAATCCTTTTAATAATTATAATCCTTTTTTATCCGTAAATTGGTTCAAATTATCAATATCAAATTAATTTATTATTTTTTTTGTTTTGTTCAAATACCTCTAACGAAATATTTCGAATACTTTCATATACAGTTTTATAAATTTAATAAACCTATATATTCATCAGATTTATAATATTATTGATATACATATATATTTATTTTCTTTTATGCTCTCAATTCATAATTTAAGAAATTATAACTATGATAATTTTTTATGTAAATTGTAACACGACAATATATAACACACAGATTTTTTATTTTTTTTGTTATAATTGTATAAAAAATATAGTTTATATAATTTGTTTTGTGTATATATATTTATCATGTATAGTATAAATAACAATAATAATAAATGTATATATGAGAAAATCAACATAAAGCCGCTCACATTATGGTATAAGATATAAGTACAATCAAAATAATAATAATTATTTAATTTGTATAAAAAATGAAATCACTTAATACGTGTATTATTATAACACTTTTAACATATATATATTGGATGTAATAGCTGTATATATATAGTTCATTCACTTATCTTATAATTATTTGTACATATTTTGTGTATTGAAATTTACCGAAAATTAAGTTAAGTTAATATGTGCCCAAGCATATATATCATCATCTCTTCTGTCTGATCTTTTGATCACTTATTTTTATTTAGTTGATATAATTATATGATAATTATAATATGAATTACAATTGATATAGGAGAATAAACTATATAAGGGTGCAGGTTATTTGGACGTAGAATTTAATCATATAAGTATTATATAACTACCTTAAGCCACATTAGACTTTAAAAAATTGAGCAATGATATCTTAAAATGACTTTAGACATAACATTTTTTAGGTATGGTATTTGAAAATTACGTTTATTAGATGTCCTCCAGATATTCAAATAAACGGTTTTATATTAAATATTGATAAAAATCCGTCCATTATTACAAGGATTTTTAACCTCTATTTCGGCTGCGAATGTTTTCAAAAACTATATAGTATTTTACGAAGAGATTATACAACAAAATATCAATATATATACGAATATATCAAATAATTACATCATCGTCATTTATTTATCTCGTGATTTATATCAACATATAACGATAATGGATTATATTTTCCATGAGTTAAACAAATACAAAAATATAAATTATTTACTATATCGCAATAAACACAATTTATTTTAATTAAATTCAAAATCTATAATATAGTGAAATAAATGTTCTAATTAAAATTAATTATTCACATAAAAAATATTGGCATCTAAAATATAACGTGATCTCTGCTATTATATTTATATATTATTATTGTTTATGTTTATATGTTTGATAATTAAAACAAATTAATATATATATATATATATATATAGTTTGATAAATTTTGATAATAAAACCAAAACAAAATTAAAAACAAAATAAAAAAAATAAAAAAAATATTGATTTTAGCTCAATTTAAACGTGCGAACATGGTGGATATTTACGATAACAATTACATTCATCATCTGGTTTTTGTTTTGGTGCAGTCTTACGACATTCATTAAAATTTGGCATTGGTGGTGCTATTTTAATACATTCATATTTTGGTCTATATTTTATACATTTTGGTGGATATGCCCCTTCAATACAATTCGGTGATGGTAATCTTTTAAATTGTTTATTAGGATTACAATTTTGAAATAAAACTGTTGCGGCTAAACATTTTTGTACTAATTCAGAATTTAATAAATTTGGTGTGGTGGTGGTTGTGGTGGTGGTCGACGGTGATGATGATGATTGATAATGAATATTACTTAATTCTTTTAATTGACAATTTCTGAGTTTCGGTACGGTTGATGCATAATTTCTTAACATTGTACTTGATGACGTTGGACTATTATTATTTGTTGTAACAATAACATTTTTAAGACAATTTATTACAGATCGAAACATTTTTCAATTATAGATTATATATAACAAAGCGTTTTGAATTTTTATAATTTAATTTTTAAAATAATTAAATGTAATAAATGATATAAATTTTAATTTAATTTATTATACAAAAATAAAAACGCTTACTATATATGCGTGTAATAAAATTAAGGATTTTATTTGTAAAGTTTTTTGTGTATATAGTGAAAAGAAATTCACTCTTTAATATTATCCGTGGAAAGTATCTACGTATAATTTTCTTAATGTTTCTATCCGCCCACCAAATATTTTCTTCAACCTAATAACTATATATAATACGTATAAATACTTAAATGAATTGCAAAGCTCATCTTTATAAGATTTTAAGAAGCCCTTTGCCAATTTCTTTTTAATTTATGGTTGTTTTTTTTTTCTAATTATACTACAAATAAATTTCTTTGTTTGGGTAACTGTTATATTATTTGATCACATCAGCAACTATAACAAAATATTGTAATGCTAATATAAAACATGACATAAATTTAAAATATATACTTAACACAAAATTCGAATTAGTCATAAATTATATATATATATATATAAATTGAACCATTGAACCTTTTAAAATGTGTACGCAAAAACGAAAGAGCTTCAATTTGCAAAATTTTATATATATATGTTTTATTTATGTATACGTATTGATTATGTTAAAATATATTATATATATATATATATAAGAATATTAGTATAACATTGTATAATATTCTTATATTATAGACTTATATCCTTTTAAAATATTTCTATATATTCTTATATATAGTATAATATATATTTTACATCTATATATATGTATATAAACTCATTAGATATACATACGTACGTACATGTATGAAATTTTAGGTACATGAAATTTAGAAATTACATTAAAACATATATACAAAATATTTATAATATATATAATCTGAAATTTACTCTAAAACCATGTTAAATTAATTAATTCAAGTCAATAAAATAGACGTGCTTGTCTTACATAATAATATTAGGCTTTTCATTCAAATTAAGACTATGTATATATATATATATATATATATATAATATAAAATGATTTATTTATAAATATTTATATATATTATTATATATATTTGCAACATTCACATGTGTGTATATAGTGTCTGGAAATATATATTATATGTGAATTTTATAAGATTTATATCTGAATCTAAAAATGAATAAGAAAAGGATATATACTATAATGTATATACAAAAAGCGACGTTTATTGGAATTGATAATGTAAACATTTTTTTGTTTTGTTAAATAAATGTATACTTTTCTGCTTTTAATTTTAATTTTGCACGTCATATATACATTATATATATAGTATTTATAAAAAAATATATATATATTTATATATTAAAGTTTTGTTGTGTTTTTTTATTTTGTATATTGACTAAATCCTTTTTAATTTTAACTTATTAAAATGTATATATCTTTTATGTACATATGCTATAAGTAAAAGAATTTAATAGGATAAATTTAATGGATAACAATTTAATGTAAAACAACATCAGTCGAGTTTTAAATTATTTGAAAAGTCTTAGTAAAAATACACTAGGTTTAATTTAACAAGGTATCTATATTCTTATTCTACAAACTAAAATAAATCTAAAAGAACGGAAACGTATATGATGTTTAAGATTGATTCGGCTAAAGGAAATTCTGTCTAATTTTCTATTGGAAATTCTATATAAAGAAAATTCATACCATTAATGAAATATTTTCACATTTAAATTCAATGTTAAAATTTCTGTGCTATAACTTCTAAAAGTTGAGTTATTTATGCGATAGCTGTTCATTTAAATGCGTATCCATATGTACAAACAAATTATTGATTATTTTAAATTTAATTCTTTTTATAAACTATATATGGTATATTTTTCTATTTATTCCACATATACCATAAATTATTCATAATATATTATTTGTTATTTGAGCGGCGCTTATCACGTTTTCACAAAATCATATATAATATATAAACGTACCTTATGTATATAAACTCTTTAATTATATTAATATACAATATATAAATTGGTACAAACAAATGTATATAAATATATAAAGTTTTTCAAATTTAAATACATATATATATATATAAAGCATTTTCACGTTCATTATTGCTTAGCATATATTGTATTCTGATTTTGTTGATTTTATTTATACAAATATATATTAGATATTATGTATTTTGTGTGTGTGTGTGTGGTAAGTATAACAAGATAAAGTAGATATACCGAGTACTATTTAACTAAATAACAGTTCGCGTTCGGAAAGCACACATAATAAAATATTCCATATTTTAATAAGAAATAAAGAATTTTAAGCATATATCCTTTTAGTGATTAACTTATGTGGAGCTTAAGTACAATAAAAATAATGGTGGCGAATTTGTACATCGAAGAGTATTAACAATCTTGTTTATATAATATTATAACATCTGTATCAATATAGTTTACTTTACAAATGATTGGATTTTTTTTTCTTCCGTAATTATTTGCTATTAAGTAGTGTATATATATATATATATATATAATGAAAAAATGTGTTATATAGTTAATTTATTTGTTGATCGAAAGCTGATCTAATAAATTATCATATTATTAATATATAAATTATTCAAATAATGAACTTTATCATTTCATATTTTTCAGTTCTTAATAAATAACTGTTGCGTGCGTGTTCGTAATAAAAGTATAACATTTTCTTTTTCTTTTTTATTTTTTAATATCGATATTTTTCTTATTATTAATATTTATATGTCTTCTTATTACAAAAATGAATATGTAAGTATATATTTGTATTTATTGAGTTATCACAATTTATATTGATTAAATGATTAAAGATAAATATGTTTTTCCAGTTTTTTATTATTGCAAATTTTTCTAATAATATTATATCAAATAAATGTATCAGATAGCAGTTTTAGAATACCTGCTCGTATAATTAATGAAACACAATTTTCCCATGAAAATATTACCGAAGAACATATTTTAAAACGTGATAAACGATTTATTTTATTTAATGGTGGTGGTATTTCAAAGGTAATTATTTATATAGCCAATAGTTGAAAAGTATTTTGTAATCAATAATATAGTGTAGTGTATATTTATTATTATTGTATATATAGAGTGTTCTTGGTATTTTGGTACCAATTGAAACAAAAGATAAAGTTAATTGGCGTACAATGAATTTGGGTTATAATTTTCAAGCACAATATACACCAATACCAACTGTTTTCTATCCATGGCAATTATTTGAACGTTCAATGGTTGAACGAAAACGTGAATTTGATGATAATGGAACGTATTTTAAAGATGATACAAGGACATTTGTGTATGCGGCCATTGAATTAATAATGAATAGGTAAAGTATATATATATACAAATGAAAATAAATTTAATAAAATTGATTATATTGTTTATCTGTTTTTTTTTTTTTTTGGGTAAGAATGGGAAAAAATGGAAAACAATGTTTATTGCGTGCAATTTGTGAAGCGGCTCAATCACCCATAAAACGAATTGGTATTTTCGATGAAATTGTTCATTTAATTTTAACGTAAATGGTTTTATTTTAAATATTATAAACATTTTTTAATCTATAATCTAATCTAATCGAAACAATTATTCTTTTACATTTTTTTAATTAAATTAATATTTATATATATATAGACCAAATGAAGATGAAGTGCATGATGAATATATTGATGCAAAACATGCTGGAGATTATGGTGTTGATTGTTTAGATACCTATAAAAAATGTCCATATGGTGATAGTCTTTTAGATCGTATTTCAATGTTTTTATAAAATTAAGATTATTGTTTAATCACATAAAATTAAGATTTTTTTTTATTGTTTAATCACATAAAATTAGACTGATTTATTTTGTATATGCATATGTAAAATATATTTTGTTATAAAATGAAAAAATGGAAAAAAAATGATATAAAATTTGTAAATTTGTAAATTTCAATTAATATAATATTGTTTAAGGATGTCCGATGATTCGTTTTACCTTCCAATAACTCTTTCCTGCAATTATACCGAATCATCTTTTGATGTGTCGGTATCATTGCGGGAAATTTTACATGCTTTATACACAGGATTCGAACTCACGACCTCGAGGAAAAAAAAATTATGTAAAATAGTTAAATCGTTTTAATATGATTAAATTAAAGCAAGTAAACATTAATAAAAATGAAACATTTTACAATACATATGACAATTATTTAATTTATATACATATATAAATTTACATGATGAGTATAATTGCTATATAATTTACCTATGTATATATTATTTTAATATTATTATTACTTCTGTATATGAATCAATTAATGTATCATGTTGATGTCAAATATAAATATATATATATACATACATTATTATAAATTAAATATATGTATATAAATTGGTCAAATAATATGCATATAACTATATTTGGTTTTTTTTATTTGAATTATTTATGCAAATTATATGCTAATAAAAATCGTACTATTTTAATTATCGCATATCTATAGATATATATATATTTTTTGTTAATAAACAATATAATTAGCAATATGTATATAAATGATAATTAAAGACATTTACATTTAAATTATATTTTTTTCATTTTAGTATATAAAAATAAAATTTTAAATAATTATTATAATAAATAAATGAAATAATTGAATTATTTTGTTATACAATTTAAATGTATAATTGTTACAATTTCTTTCAAGTGCTCTATATTTTTTTTTTTTTTTGTTCGTTACTACGGCAGAATCGGTTTAGCGCCCGTAAAACCACGGAATTCTATGAAATTTTGAAAATAAAGCAAACATATATGAGATAAAAAAAATTTTTACTAAAACAAAATAAGAAAAAAATCACTCATATGTTTACAAACAATTGTCCTTTAGTTGCACTTTAGGTGGGCTAGTTTTTAGATAAGATGAAATGTTTAATTTAAATAACTGAGATAATCAAAAGTAGTGGGAAATACTAGTTCAGGGAGGCTATTCCATAATCTTGCTGTTCTTGGGAAAAATGCGAATTTCCAAATCTGTTTGTTCGCAAAAAACTAATAGATCCAGAATATGAATGAGCCTTTTGTGAATTTCTCGAATAAGATAAGAGAAGCTAATTGGGGCTCAGGAATTAGCTTTAAAATTTCATTAGAGCATTCATGGTAATAATACCTATAAAATGTGCACAATCAAGCTATACTGATCGTCTATGATCCAATGATTCAATGGAATTTGTTATTGTTTCATTTCTGATCAACGAAATAGCGTGTTTTTGGATCTTGGCACTAAACTATGCAGGGTAGTCATTGGTGCACCAGCCCATATATGTAAGAATTGTACTCTAGAAGTGAGGATATCGAATAATTATGATGGTTTATTTATATTTTTAAATGAAAAATTATTGAAATTTTTTACGAATATTTAATTAAAATCTGAATAAATCTAAAATCTAATACATGTGATTCATTAAGACAATTTAAGAATTTTTCTTAATAATATTGATGTTTTTATTATCATTCATTCACTACATTTCTAATTTGTTACATAAAACATATTGGAAATGTAATCTTTAGGATGATTCCGAGGTTTTTTTTAATGTATTTTTTGTATAGCGGAAGAAATACCCTTTTAAAAAACCGACATACCACAAATTGATACTGATGAATGTACAGTAAAGTAAAGTAATTTAAAGGAGGTAAACTGAAACGATATTAATAAGGTATATTTAAAGAATTATAGGTAAAAATTAAAGAATTCAAACACTCATTAATGATGTATGATCAAAATATAGAATGATATAAATTTATTATACATTACCAAAAATAATGACTAAAATATGTTTAAATATTATAAACAAAAAATTTATTTAAAGTGTTAAATTTAACATACACTTTCTAATTATAACAAAATAGAATGAATTTCAGTTTTCTCTTATTATTATATATCCGCATCTATATACGGAGTATTCTAGACGTGTTGTTATTATGATGATATATTCAGATAATCAACATCATCATACGTTGACCATCACGATGTGTATTTTAAATTATAATAATACTAAATTTATTTTTCTTAAAAGAACATTGAACTATAGGTGAAATAAATATAATATTGAAATATTAAAATTATTTATATCGATTCTCGGTATAAGAGATATCACAAACACGCACATGTTTGAATATATATATATATATATATGTGGTATATTAACCTAGAAAATTGTAACAGTTAAAAATTAATTTAATTATTTTTATTATAATATTTGTTTAATTTAATAAAACGAAAAACCGAATACGTAATTATACGTGCAGCAAGTGAATATATAGAACGATATAAAATTAATAGAAATTGAATCTGCAAATGTTTATAATATATATTTACTGCGAAAGGGTAAATATTTTGATTTGATTGGATATTTAATATGTTTGTTGTGCGGATATAGTTTTTTTTTTCTTTCAAAATATATTAAATAAAACAAAAAAAAAAAATGTGTGCATTAAATAATTTAATAATTTTCATGATAATTTGTCTGGCCGTTGTTGTTAATCATGCAAATATAATTAATGATGAATTTCCCATGTCGGGAATTCATTCAAATACAACTGATGGATTAGCAATTGGAAATGGCGATACATCCATTATTGTCAAAAGAAGTAAACGTTATTTGGATTTATTACCAAAATCTCGTATTTTTGTAAGTGTTTTTTTTTTGTTAATTTTTATTTGTATAACATTATTAGTTTTTTATTTAATATATTTTTTTTACTTTTTATTGAGTTATATATTAAAATATTTTTTTGATATATAGTTTCTAATTTTTTTTCATATATATATATATATCCTGTTAAAAATAAATCTATATATATATAAATATAAAAATATTATATATAGTTTCGTGTAAACATTAAAGATAATATTATAAAATTAAATCAATTTTGGGCACACGCTTATGGATATCGTGCTAATTTTCCAATTGAAAATCGTCCACGTATGAAACGAAGTGATGTTTATCTTACGGTCGATGAATTATTAAGCCAGTAAGTATATATATATTTTTGAAATATTTTAATATATTATTTTTTAAATCTTATTTTATTTGATCATTTTATTATTGATATATGTAGACATGGATTTGATGGACGTGCTTGTGTTTTAAAAACATTTTGTGATGCCTCAAAGAAATTAACACCTGACAGTGGACTTTTATTTAAATTATTTAAATTAATGTTTGCGTAAGTGAATTTTTTTTTAATTTATTAAAATTTTAATTTTGAGTTTTTTTAACCATATATTTATTTGTATTTGAATAAAAATTAAATCTATATATCATCTTTGTATATATGTTTTGCTTATTAATGTTAATGTTGCTGCTTTAAATTCATTGTGTAATTTTATTTATTATTATTTTTTATTTGTAATTAAAATATAATAAACCAATTTTAACCATATCCAACTCAAAATTACAAAAATAAAAATATATATATAGCAATATCTAACATTTTTATATATATATATATAGCTTTATTGTGGTAATTATAATTTTATATTTTTGATATATACCTGCGTGTGTTTTTATATATATATAAAAAAAAAAAAAAAATAAAAAATTCAATCAACAATAAAGCAACACTACGGATTCCAATAGGCTACCCGAAGGCGATGAAAAACTATATCCATATTTAGGTTCAGATAATTGTGATGAATTATATACGCATTGTCCATTGGCATTACTAGATTTATCACCATACACCGATATTTAAAATATTTCATTCATATAGATTATATATGCGTATATATATATATAGAATGTGGAGGAAATCAAAATGGAGCAATATCGCAGTTAATATATTTTTCATTATTTATAATTGTATTTATATTTATTTTGTTATTTATTGTATTAAAATTAGAAAATATTTGTTAAAATCGTTATAATTACAGTTGGTTTTAATTTATAACGAATGTATTAATATTCTATAAATCAAATTATGTATTTGTGATCAGACCGAAAAAAGAAAACCGAACATTTCCTTCATAATCACAAAATTATAATAATCAAGAACGAGATCGCTAACAAAGAACAATATGTTTTTATATCATTTTTTTTTGTATTTAAATGACTTTTTTAACTGCAAAAAAATGGAGCATTCAAATGAATTCTAAAATACAGTTCTTATAACATAATAGAAAAGTCTTATAGCCCTCCGTATATTGTCTAATAGTTATCATTTATACCATAATTGCTAAACGTTTAAGTGAAATATTGGGGTTTTTAACTCTTAGGATTTTCAATAAAAAGGCTAACACTATAATTAGTAAAATAATTTTGTATTATAATAAAATTGTACATTTATATATTATTTTATCAATTAATAAAACATAAAAAAAAAAAAAAAATCTAATTCAAATAATAAAATATGAACTCCATAAACTTTCTTTACACAATGGATATACTTTCGTACAATTAGCTGTTGATGAATGTGCATTATCATAATGAACCAATTTTCTATCATAATAATTGTCCTTTTTAATGGGAATCGGCAAACTGTGTGTGTGTGTGCGAATATATTGAACAAAAACCAAAAATTATTTTATATTATAATTGAACAAAATATATATATATGTATTTCAATGATTCAAATCACAAAAATGTATATACCTAAAAATGGCACGTAAAATTTCAGCAATAAATGATCCTGGTTCATCTTGATGTTTCCGTTGTCCTGTTTCACATAATGCTTTTAGCAAACATTCAGTCCCATTTTTACCTTTGCTATCAATGACAAAAAAAAAAACAGAATTTATATAGTATAATCACTTTTGAACAAACATTAAAATTTAACCAATATCTTGTTGTGTGTGTTTCTATATTTACTATAATTATCGCGTCAAAAATTGTACACTTACGTTTTTAAATAAAGTTCAATTGATTTGTATAAAGTTTCCCTTGTATTTCGATGATGATTTAAAAAATATTTATCTACCTCATTTAATCGATAATTATCTGCATTACGTTTAACAAAAGCCGGATAAATATGATGTTTCTTTTTTCTCTCAGGCCATAATTGTTTACCTTGTCGCCACCTAAATCACAATATGATCAATAAAAAGTCTTAATTATAAAATATTTTATTGCAATTGAAGACTTATAAATTGTAAGAGTGTAACAAAACAAGTATAAAATCACAAAAGAAAAAAGTTGCAGAAATTTGCCAAAGTTTACCAAACACCTTGTATATATTTATATAAAATTATGAATATAATTTTATGGATATATTTTCTTAATCTATGGCATTAATATTTAATTCATATTCATATATATTTATATATATATATATATAATAATAGAAAATAACTTTTTCATGAAAGATATCTCGAACACATATCCATATCCATATATTATATCCATTCATAATATACATATTTACGTATATATATAATAGAAAATAATAAATTACCTATTTTCATTGTTTGGATAATCAAATTTTCTTAATGATGCCTTAAATTGTTGTTGTTGTTGTTGTTGTTGTTGTGGTTTTAATGAGGATGATGATGTGGAATACAAATTTGGTTTCATTAATTTATCATTTTCATTATTATAAATAGGATGATAATCGTCGTACGTGAGAGCCGTTGTTTTCCGATTATTATTATTATTATTGAAATAATAATTTATTTTGCTACTTGTTTGTTGTTGATTAAAATCATTATCATTATTAAATAAATTATATTTTCCATAGTAATAATTTCTATCATATTGATGATTGTTTTTATTTTTATTAGCATAATGATTTGTATTTGTATTTGTTCTATCGCCAAAATAATAACTATCTCGATTTCTATTGTAATATGAATCATAGTTATTGGAATGTTCCTTATTATTTACATAAATTACATTTTTTGTAATATTTTCATTATCATCTCGTGGTGCAATCACTGGTTGTATCAATGGTAATGTACCATTTTCATAAATGTCACTTAGATCATCATCATAATGGGGTTTACTTGGTAATTCCCATGCTAATGCAACCGTTTCACCAGTTAAAAATAATAAATTATAATCGATGATTGTAATGACCTGATCGTAAACTGAAATGATATAAATAATATTTTATAAATTCTATTTTAATTAAGTTGAACTATATATTTAAGAGTATACACTATCGATTATAAAATAGAAATTTAATATATAGAAATATATAGTTTCAAGAATAATCATATTTCACGAATAATCATATATAAATATTTTACAATCGATATAAATACATTTTTTACTAATGGGTTAAAGAAAGTATAATATATCATAAATAATAGTAAATCTTTTCAACAATATTTTAAAAGTATAACATTAAATTTAATTATTATACAAAACTTTATACAACATTTTTTGTTTTGTTTTTAAAATATATATAGAAACCAAAAAATAAATCTAAATATATATTTAAAAATTAAACATACTTAATTGTATGGAACTTCCTTCTGGAAAAATTAAGTAACGTTTTTGTCTTGATAAAATCCTTTCTTCATTTCCGTTGTTCATATTACCAACATTTTCATCATCCTGTTGTATACCATCACATCTACTAATTGATATTAATAGCTTTAATAATACCGAGGTCCATGATAAAATCCAAGTAAATTTCCTTTTACTAATGTTTTTCATTTTTAAACTCTTTTTCTTTTCGTTTTATTTTTGTTTCTTCAACTTATCACAAATATTTGACTTGTATACTTTTATAATAAAGTGCGTGGGTGGGTGGGTACTTTTTTATAATTTAATTTTATCACTTATTTATATTCAAGTGTATATTCTTGTATTTGTTATATATATATATATATATATAATTTCTGTGAGTTTTCCTCTTCAGTATATATTTATGTTTATATTTTTCTTTTTAATTTATACTAGTTTTTTTTTTTTTTTAATGAAATTAAGCTGTGATAAATTAATTTTATATACTATATATAAATGAAAATTTTAAAATAAATTCACAATTTTTATATAACCGCACAGAATATAATACTAATATTTTTCATAAAAAAATAACAATTTTTATTATACATTCTCACATTAAAATTATATTCGCATATATCTATATTTTATATATAATAAAAATTGCCAGTTATTTTTATTTTATCACTTATTAAATGGAAAATTTATTTTCATTATATATATATATATATAAATATGGTGTACAAATGTGATATAATTAAAATCGCATAACAATTTATTTAATTTAATTGAATTTTAAATTTTTAAATTAAAGGATAACACAAAATATAATTTATAAAAACCACACACAAATTCATAAATTAAATTAAATTTAATTTTGTTTTATATAACAATATATATTTATTATTTATATTTAATGAAATGTTTTGTTTTATATTAATTTTAATTTATTGAATTATATTTAATGTTCAACACACTTTTATATATTTTGTATAAATTCTTCACATAGCTAGAAAAAAAAATGTAATAACTATATTATAATATAAAAATAAATATTTGGAATATTTGTTAACAAACAAAACAATATTTCAGAAGGACATTATTTTGAATATAATTGAATTTAAAATTGTATTCCAAAAAATAACTACCCACAAAAAAACCAATTGAAACATAAACAGTCAAACATAATTTGTCAATATAAAATTCTAATTACAAATAAAATAAAAAATAAAACAATACTAAAATGATTATTAATAAATTTTTATAAATTTAATGCGTTCTAATATGAATTAGAAACGAATAACTTTTAAATACAATGGATGCTATACAAATATTATCGATAGGTTTATATTTATTATTATGGTCGTGAGTTGTCTTAAAAATACAAAGAAAAAACAAAACAAAAAATTGTATAGATGATATATAACTGTTGTATATAAATAATATTTACATAATCAATTTATCATTCATATAAATGCGGTTTTATTACAACAATATATTTGAGATAATATCATATATATGGTAATAAAATTATTTAATATATTAATTAAGATAATATAATAAATGTTTTTTTTTTAATTTTATGGTATATATACCATTTATATATTGTTTTTGAATAAACTAATTAAGTATTTAGTTTTATATTTATCTAATATTTACCATTTTTGGTAACCTATAGAACTAATTTGGTTATGTGATATTTTGATTTTGTTGTCACATATAAAAAAAATATTGGTCATTGAGTTTATCTTCTGTTTCTGTAACCTTCTTCAGAAATAATTATAGCAATACATTTTATGTAGGAAATTCTATACAATTTTCTAAAAGACATTCTCTATATAGTTTTCTTTAGTTGTCTTTAGAATATTCTGAATAATTTTCTTACCCCATATAGTAATGGCTATGTGAGATATCATCTTATAAAACATTTCATAATTTTCAATCTTGTGGTGACTGATTATTAAAACAGTTTTAAAGTAAAATTCAGTAACCTCTAGAATAATAAATAATGAATATTAGCTTATATTTTACAGACATAATATATTATATATTAGGTTGTCGAAAAAGTATTGATAATTTTTATAAATAGATGTCATTATAATTGAATATTTCAAGTAGTACTAATCTGATCAGGTAACACTAACATATGTTCGAAAGATGACATTTCGTAGATAAAAAAAAAATTAAAAAATTAAATTTGTTTAGTCATTTAAAAGTTGTAGTGCATTAAAGATGAGCGAAATTAGTGAAAAAATTCGATACATTTTACAATTTTATTATGAAAAAGGTGAAAATGCAACGCAGGCACATGAACAAATTTGTGCAGTTTACGGTGAAGGAACTTTATCAAAATTAACAGCCTATAGATGGTTTGCTCGATTTCGTTCCGATAATTTTGATGTCAAAGATGCACCTCGTTCTGGTCGACCAATCACTGAAAAAGTCGATGAAATCATATTAAAAATTGAAGAAAATCGACACGTATAAGCAGTCATGATATCACTAAAGAACTAAACATCACCATCACCAAACAGTTTTAAACCATTTGACAAAGGCTGCGGATACAAGAAAAAGCTCGATGTTTGGGTACCACATGAATTAACAC